>JAAEAF010001917.1:0-173095 GCA_011037195.1 Triatoma infestans | reverse complement strand
GAAGGAATTCCAGCCACATTCAATAGGAAAGGATTTTCCCAGGTCAATTGGGAAATTTTAATCTTCAAGGAATTGCCGAACAATGGAAGTACTAATAAAAGGAGAAATCTTTCTGCACCTGGTAAAAACCCAGTTTATTATACTTACTACTTTCACTTTTAATTGTTTTTTGTCACATGTACCTTGAAGGGTGATTAAAATCAACACCCCAACTAAATAATTTTCTTTCAAATGGCCATATACATTCATATATATTTTATAATGCTATTATAATACTTGTTTGCCACTAACAAAATATTCGCTTAATCTATCTAGCTTTAGCACTTCGAATTCTGTCGACATAATCTGCAGACATTCACCGAACTTCAAATTATTAATTAAGTCTGCAGACATTCATCGAACTTCGAATTATTAATTAATTATGCAGACATTCATCGAACTTCGAATAATTAATTAATTATTTATGAGCTCACACCCACTTCTCCTTACGGCCGTATCCTAGCTGCGCATTCCTGCATTCCTGCTCGCAAGAAATCGATTTCGTCCACTAGTTATAAATTAATATTAAGTTTACATAAATTAAGCAAACGTTTCTATCAAGGCCTTCTTCGTAAAACAAATTTCTTAGTACAACATTATGCATAACACAAATTTCTTCGCATAACATAAAACAAATTTCTTCGTGCAAATAATGCATAAAACAAATTTAGAAAACAAAGTCATCATTGCACCGTTGATTCAGAAATCAACTAAAACAAATACATTAAATCATTGCACCTTGATTTATAAGACAGCGTATGACAACTCCAACCCTTGTTGGAAGCAAAAAAAAAAGAAAGTAATTTAATTCGTCTACAAACACAAAACAAACAAAATATATTATTCCACGAAAGTATAAATTATAGAATTTATACAACAAAATAAACAAAACAAAATAAATAAAATAAAATAAAAATATAATTAAATAAAATCAAAATCGACAAATATACAAATTTTAAACATCGACGAATATTGAATTATAAGATTTAAACATACAATCAACAAGCATCAACGAAGATTAATAAAACACTAAATTAAATCATCTTGATTCAAAGGATCTTCCATGGGAAAGGTACATTATCATTTCTTCCATAAATTGCTTCTTTTTTTTCATCATGCATTTGCATACATTATCACTTCTTTGATAAATTCTTTTTTTCACTTTAACAAATTTATTTTCTTCTTTTTCTAACATTCCTTTCTATTTAATTAATTTGCCTAAACACACACAAATTATTAAGGTTCCTAGAAACAATTGTATATAAATAAATATGTGTGTTTACAAAAGAAAAAAAAAAATTAATTATATATTTTATTATATCAAGTCATATCATCAATCAATTATATAATTTTCTATCAATTATTTTAAGTATGTATTAATTTTTAAATTTTACTCTGCATCTTTTTACATCACATTTGTTTATTAATTATCTACTTCTATAATTGTGATATTTATCAAAAATCTTTTTCAATTGTATAATTTTCAATGAATTTTAAATTTATGTAGAATCAATCTTGAAATTTTATTTGTATTCATATTCTATTTCTTAGAGTCATCTTTAAAAATGAACAGTTGTTTATAGCCATTAGTTTTGTTACATCTGAATAATTATTAGAAGATATTTTAACAATTTAATCAAATCATTATTATTGTATATCATTACTTAATTAGGTAATAATTTTTTTTTAACATTTATACCATAATCATGACGTTTTTCATTCATCTGGAAATTTTTAATTGCTTATAACCATAAGTTTCATTACATGGAAATCATTTCTAATTTTATATCGAAAATGAATCATGAATTTTTTCAATTGTTTAATACTTATACTCAAGCGAAAATATTTATTTAATAAAAAAAAAAATAAATAAATAAATTGTTTAATCATTATTGTACCTTAGATTTAGTCAATTTTTATGTTCAATTTTATATTCAAATTTTTAAATTTCTAATTTTATATCGAAAATGAATCCATGATGCACATAAATTCAGCAAAACTCCTTGTAAATATAATTCTAACTCTTACATGATACTTAGTAATGGATTTACCAAGTATTTCAATAACATAAACAATTGACAAAATAAAAACAAATGTAAATAATTTTAAATTTTCAATGGCATCTGGATTGCAAATATAAATAATTAATGGATCTCTTAATATTTCTAAACTAAAAATGCAGATCCAATATCATGTATTGAAATTATTAGTTTTCTTTTCTCAAATTATGTTAATAACCAATCATGTAAATATTGTTCTTTCAATGTACATATTTAAATTACTGCCAAAGACTGCTCAAAATTTTAAAAAAAATCTCTGTGACAGACTTGACAACTCTGGCTTTCAAAAAAAAAAAAGCACAGCATGCTAGTCGCATGCTAGCCACATATGCTACAAATTTAGCAGCATCAACATCATCGTTTCAGCCAAGCTACCAACGCTAATTTTTCACAAACGAAAAATTACTTCAGGAGGGGGATGATGTAGGGGTAGTGAACCCCTACCACTCATCCACACTAGCGAGTGAACCCCCACCACGCATCAGAGAGAAAGAGCTCCTCTCGAGAGAGAGGAGAGGAGAGGCCAGTTGGATATATATACGAGAGACAGAGTCAAAAAAAGATATTCTGTTCACAGTCTCACACTTGAATTGTACATATCGTTTAGCCACGTCAGTCTGTCTGTTCAGTTCTTGTAGTGTAAAGTATACAGTCCTTGGCAGTCAGTCATATACATATATATCAATTATATATCTTATACCGATATTGAGGTGTTATTTATCTATCAACATCTACAACCAACATCTCCTCCTACAACCATTACAAGATACTCCAGAAAGGACAGGATAAGGCAATGAAAGGAATGATTTTACTTTAACAGTCTGACTGCGGTGGGTAAGATAATTTTGCAACCAGCATAGCATTGTACCATAATTGCCCAAAGATTTAAGTTTAGTAAGAAGTAATGTATGGTTTACACTATCAAAAGCTTTGGAATAGTCAGTGTAGACAGAGTCAACTTGAGAACATTTTTCGAAACATTTAAATATACACTGGGCATAAGACATAAGTTCGTGGTAACAGATTTTTTGGAGAGAAAGCCATGTTGTTCATGTATGATTATATTCCTTACTGAAGACATTAGCTTAGTGTAAACAATTGATTCGAAGAGTTTAGGAATGGCACTTAAAATACTGATAGGATGATCATTTTGTACATCTTGTCTGGAACCATTTTTGAATATAGGAATTACAACATTGGATTTCCAACGTGAGAGAAATTGCCTGGTAGAGAGGGAACGATTGAACAATAAAAATAAAGGGACTAACAAAGGTTGTGTGCATCGCAATGAAAGACAAGGAGGAACTCCATCAGGACCTGCAGAGTGATATTTATTTAAATGTTGAATAGCTTTCTCGATATCACACATTGAGATAAGGAAGGGTGTAAAGTTTATATTGCTAGTAAAGCAGAAGCCAGATTAAGAGCAGCAATGGAAGCTTCATCTTTTGAAAATACATTAGAAAAATGTGATGCAAACAACTCAGCAATTTCATCACCTTTTGTACAAGACTGATTGTTTACAAACATTTCATTTGGAATATCAACGCTGGATTTGGTAGACTTAATATAACTCCAAAAAATGTATGGATTTGTCAGAATATTGCTTTCAGTCTGAATTATATAATGCTCATACAAATATTTAGACAATGATTTGCATTTGGATCTTAGAGTGGAAAATCTAGAATAATCTTTTGAGTTTGTTATTTTGAAGAAGTAGTAGGCAATTTTCTTCGCTATTACTAGACAAATTAATTCAGAGTTGTACCAATAAGGAAAAGTAGATGTAAAGTACTTTCTTCACTGAAACAAATTTATGTGATTCCATTAGTGATGATGAATTAGATTTCTCAAACTTTAACATTTACAGAGCAGATAGAAGTGGTGGACACAAGAGATCTGGGAGGAAGAACTCTCACTGCTATATTTAGTGTCTTCCCGCATCATTGCTGTAAGTAGTAATATTGAACAGGTATTTGTCAAAATATCTATGAAAACATCCACCCTTATTGTCGGGGGTGTGTACCTCCCTCCGGATTCCACCATAAACATGTATGAACAACACTGCCAAGTTGTAGAAGATGTTTTACAACAATATCCAAATTCTAAGATAGTACTTTTTGGTGATTATAAACTTCGTAGTGTGGATTGGTGTGAATCTTGGTGCAAAGTATCGTCACAGTGTTCATATCAGAGTGCTAACCTAGTAAAAAATTCATTCTGTGATTTATTGGGCCTAAAGCAATATAATAAAATAGGCAATTATGAAAATTCAAATTTGTTAGATTTAGTGTTTAGTAATTAAGTTTAAATGTAAAGAAATGTGATATTGCAATTACCAATGTTGATAATTACCATCCTCCCTTAAAGATCTGCTGTGATACTAATATTAATTTACTAAGGAGTCATAAATTTGTCTATGATTATAATAATGGTAAATATAATCTCTTAAACATGTATCTTACTAGTCAAGACTGGTCTTTTATTCATGATAAGTCTCTAGAAGTTGCCTTAGATTATTTTTATCAAATTCTACTTTCTGGCATCAACCTTTATGTCCCTGTAAACTTAATACGCAGTTCCACGTTTATGTAATAATAAAAAAAAAAAAAAATTAAAACCATAATATAGTAAAAATTGCAATATTGAGATCTATTCTGATAGAATTAGGCAAATGTTGTGTGAATGTTTCACACCAGATTATATAGCTTTTTTTTTGCACTATTTGCTTTAAGTGGAAATCGTGGGCAAAATTACGAAATTGAATTTTCAACGGGATATATGTTTCGAATGTATCTCTCAAAAAAGGTAGCTGAAACTTGAAATTTCGTTTATTTACTTAAATTGAATTCGACTTTGGCAAAGCTTAAGAACAAAATCTTATCAACCGGAAATGCTTTACTAAACGTCGGTCAAACGGAAATACCACTTTATTGAATGAATTTCTTTTCTAAAGCTGTTTTTTTGTTGTTGTAATTTTCCTGCAAACAGCTCCAGCGATTTTTCTCTAAAGTTGATACCCCAACTATACATATTAAGTGCTACAAATTATTATTTGAATTTTTTTTCCGGTAAAGTTCATTTCCGTTGCTTGGATTTGGTGAAGAAAGGAAATTAGATTTTCCTCTAATCTGTAAAAGATTTGAGCTTCCTCTAAAGTGCCATTTCAGGTTATTTTACGATCCCATTATTTGTATATTATTAATAAGAATTAAATATTTTAATCTAATAAGAAAAATGTATTTAAATAAGTCAGTAATTTTACTTGGACCATAATTAATTGTTGACCTAAATTAACACAACCAAAAATTAAATAATATAATTAAAATATATTTTCAATTAAAGTAGGTTTCCTTTTTTTTTCATTTAATATATATTTGGAAAATATTATTTCCAGGTGGAACGTGGTTTTTCCGATGTTGAAAAAGTTTTTCAGCCACAAAAACCAGCTTCTAAACTCTACATTAAGAACAGATTCATTAAAAACACTTACTGGTCTTTTGCAACAGTAAACTTACAACATCAGTGTTCGAGGTAAGTTAGTTGGTTAGGGGAAGGCTTCAAGCTTTAAAGTACCACTTAAAACTATCTATTAACTTTTTTTTTTATTTCCGCTATCTTTCTCTTAGTAGTAAGTCTTTTCTCTCTTCCTGTCTCCTTCAAGCTCAGTTTTCTAATTCCCTTTCTCATTGTGAAGAATTAGTGAAGGTCTTTTTTGTCGGCAACAATTCAGCTAATTAATTTCCTTTAACTGAATTTGTAATTATCATTGTTACTATAAAAGAAACATCTTCGCTCGTTATTCTTTTGGTAATTTGTAATATACATATATAAACCTGCAATCAGAGTCCTGCATTGTTGCTATTCAGTCGCTAGTGGAAAAAATAAAAATAATAAACGGCTTGTTAGAATATTATAACGCAAATAAATAATTACAAGAAAATTCAATAGATTGCGGGGGCTTTGCCAGTCATCCCCTACACCTAATATTAAATGTAGTATGTTAAAATATAGTTGTAAATCAGCATATGTGTGTGGTTTATTTATATATTTTCCTCCCCACTCTGCTGACACGGCTTCTAAGTTTCCAAGTTTAATGAAAATAATTGTAGTCATTTTTGAGGAAATCATAAAAAACTTGAGACAAAAAATCTATTGTAAAAAGATACACTTTTGGTGGATGTTACCGAAACCTTCGTATCAAATGCAATGGCGGTATCTAAACGGAATGGCAAGTTCGAATAGCTTACTATTTATCGTTTTTTATTTTAAGATATTTTGTTCACATTCACACAAAACACACTTCTGCTTAGTGCTGGTAAGAGGAAGTATTGCGATCGTGTCAAATTTACGATACCGAATTTGAAATTGTTCTCTGTGTGTTTTTTTTTTTTTATAATTTTTTTATAATTTTTATTTTTGTGTATAACTTTCCATTTCAACATGCTCCATTTGGATATTAGATGTTTAAATCAATACATTAGTAACTAATTTTATAATAAAGGATAGCCAATTTATCCAGTCATTCTTAATCAGCATTCATTTTCTTTATTCTACATACTCGTACAAACATACATACATACATTTATTTCTGTTTTTTTTTTTTTTTTTTATTTGATTTTTGTCTTTTTTATTTTTAATTTATTTTATTTTATATATTTATTTTTAGTATTATTATTATCGGCCAAATTTTCTTTTATTGATTATTCCAAAATTTTGAAAATACTCTCTATTAATTTGGATGTACTCTGTGTTGTTTGTGTGTGTGGTAGGAAGTCTCAAATAGGGAATATCGCATAAAGTTCAAACTTGATATTTAGTGCTAGCATGGGTCCCGACAATAAGATTTCATAAAAATCGGATAACCGGAAGTAACGCTTTACTGAATGGATTTTTCAACATTTTTGCGATTTTCTCAAAAATAACTACAACGATTTTCTTTAAACTCACAACATTAACTACACATACAAATAGTTACACTTTTAGTTGAAGTTTCTTTTTACGAAAAAATTAATTTAAGAGGGGTTTTGGGGGGTATGTTTTCCTATAAAGTGTTAGTTCAATTTCTTGTATTATTCTATCATCTATATAATCAATAATAACAGTGAAATATGATGCGAAAATTCCAAGTTTGAAGAAAATTCCTTCAGCGGAAGTGCAACTCTGCTGACAATTTTTTTTCCCAATTTTTTTGCGACTTTCACCATACAGACAGACACCAACGAATTTCAATTTATTTTTTCGAAGTTTCGGACAGCTCTGCACTTTCTCAGGAACTGTCAAGGACATATAGGCGAATTAAACAGATAGGTTATTTAAAGTAAAATTTTACTCCTCCATGACTCTTTGACAGTGAGTATCTGTGTGAGTATATGTTTGATCAGCATAATTCCAAACGGAAAAAAAAATCTTCGAATAATCAAACTTCATACTTCGTTAAAGTTCTACTTGATCAAAATCGGCCTTCCGGAAGTATCACTTTACTGAATGGATTCTCTAGTTTTTTTGTTGCGATTTTCTCGAAACTATCTCCAACGAAATATATATATAATAAACATTAAAAGCAATTCCAAAATTCCGAATTTGAAGAAAATCGGTTGACTCGAAGTGCGATTTTATTCAACGGTTTCTTTTTTTTTCAGTTTTCTGCGATTCTCTCGATAAAGTTAGCAATGTGTTTCTACACACGTATAAATATCAATTTATTACTTCTGTTTGACAATTTTATTGGAGGGGGTTCTGAGGGACTGGAAGGTCACGCTTTCCTCAATAAATGTCTAAATTTTAATCAATTAAATTTAATAAAAATAAATTCCATGTTCGAAGGAGAGTTGTTAATAAAAATGAAAAACTATACATTTATATTGCAATAAAAGAACGTCGTGTGTGAGTATTTCATACCAGATTTTATCATAGCAGAATTTAAAAATAATCTAATAATAAATAAAATAATAAAACAAAAAAATAAACGGAATAATTCTTGTAAAAACTTTGGAAAACATCACTTTTTTTCAAATACTGGATATTTTTAATTAAAGTTCGGTCTTTTAATTATTTATTTTTATTTTTATTATCCGTTGCTGAAATTATTTTTCCGTGTTTACTCAATAGATTTCTTTATTTCAACTGTAAAAAAGAGGATGTTTAATTTTATAATTCCTTTATTAATGTTTTCATTTTCTCTTTACATTTTTATTTCCAAGAAACTCAGGGATCTAATATGAGGTTGTAAATGAGGTCATATTTTGTTTCAACTTCCATAAAATAAAGACTTCATTGTCTATAAACCCAGAATAATGAAGGCGATTGCGGAATTAGATGCAATCAGAAACATCTCAATATAAGAATGAAGGTACAATATGTGTTTGGGAGAAAAAAAATTTAAGCTACTTATCTAAAGCTACTTGTATACTGGGCTATTTATCTAAAGTGTTCGAAGCACTTAAATCAACAACGGGAGACATTCTATTCTGTAGTTTCGAAAAATTCACCCGATCTCAAGATATTATGATGCTAATGTAAAATCTTATTTATACTAAAGGAAGGCGCTGTACTAAGTGTATGTTCTGTGCAACTCCAACGCTAGACAAGGATACCGCCAGTTTAAGCAGCAAGCTCCGCCTAATTGTCGTGGATGTTTGCACAAAAATGCGGAAGGTCAATTTGACAATCTAAACCAGTCTATAATCAATCTTCAACAAATGAACAAACAGGAGTTTGGAACCAGTCTTGATCAAGAACACAAGAGTCTAAAAAGACAGTTATATAATTATAAAAAAGGCTTAATCAAGTAATAGTATATTCGGCCTAAGTAGTCCTCTAGTGATCCCTCTCTAATTCTCTATTTTTTACTTAGAATTCTCCTAAACCTGCAACAAAAACAATGAATGTAACGATGTCATTAATGCATCGATTTTAACCATCATCAAAAATCATTTCCTACCATTACGCTGGCCGAGCAGCAAAATGCAACGAATCTATGCTCTGAATGTACATTGTTGTAATCTGCTGTATCGCACCGCTGTATCAAGATAACCTTACGATTAGCGAACATACCAGAAATCGATCGATGAACACAAAATGAAAGCAGCAAAAATCAGAAAATCTAAAGGAAAAATGTCGCTGATTTTTCCAGCAATAAGGACCTTGCTGAAGTTAACATAACTCAGTCAATATATTCCAATCTTAATTTACAGGATTAACTTATAGGATTGTTATTATTATTATTGGATTACTCACATTATTAACTTCAGAATCCGCTCCTGCAGGTCCAGATCTGAGTGAAGGGCTGTTCCGTCCAGGAGACTGTCACTAGAGGCGAAAGAAGGACTACGCTCCACGTTGCATCTCGCTTATTCTTTCTTACTCCAATGCACACATTTCGCACCCTGAAGTTATTCCCACCAGGGAGATTATCTGACTTTGAGGCATCATGACCTACTTCCAGGAGAGCGAAAATCACATGATAATTCCACCCAAATCTTTCCTTGTGGGTACGATCATTTTGATCTTCGACTGTGGGTTGAGCGAGTTAAACAAAATTCATTACCTCCTTTTCTTTTTCCTATCTCATTATATTCCAAAGAAGAAGGCCCAAATGGCTCTCCACGAGTAAATGCCAAGTACCCCTGACCTAAACTGCTTAGGCCATTAAAAACGGCTCACAAAATAAAGCACCCTCTCCCCAGTGTACGGGGCACTCCGGGATACTCTTGGTGGGCCCGTTATTGTCTAATACCCTGCACGACATTCTGGAGGAGAGAGGAAAATAGCTATGGAGGACATCTTATAAATAGATCTGCCTCCTAATGAATCATTACCACGATATGGGCTCGCAGCAGGAATGCTAAGGAATGTAGGAATTTCGACGATTTTCCAAGTTTGGCCAGGATTTCTTTTGCTGAGCTTGGAATTGAAGTTATATCTGTAATAGGATCCGAAGAGAAGGATCCAAAGCAGAGAGAGAAACACAAAAATTGCCAGTCTGACTCACTAGTTTAGGCCAGACTACAGTGGGAGAATCTGCTAAAATATAGCTACGAGAGAGTCTTACAACAGTTCATGCAGCAGTCACATTGCGTCAACAACTTTCCCTTTCTCACTCTAAATTTCTCACTACCATTTTATATATTACATGTAAAGTCCAGGCAGTTTGTGTTACTAGTGTCCAGGCAGGTGGTGTGTTCTCATTATACAATGTTCAGCAATACTTCCAGTTCATTTATCTAACAAACCAAATTTCTCTCCTTCTCATACCCATTATATATCTTAACATCAAGTCATATCGTGACTCCACGTCGTGTAGACCAGAAATTTCTTCTGTTTCTTTTCTAATCCCTAGTCAATTTCCTCTGATGGATTCACAGCTATGCACCGGGGGAGTTCTTTATTTTGAGTTCTTTGCAAGCATCACAACCATTTCCAGAGGAAGAGAAAATCCATCAATTTTCTACCCCATGTCTTTCCCTATGGGTTATCGTCTTTTAATCTCCAACCGTGGATTTACTCAGCAGGACTTTTGACAGCAGTCATTAACTTTTATGTTTTGTCTTCTACCTATCCCTGTGTACAATCTACAGGCAAGTTGATCGAAAGTGTTCTCGCATTTTATTCACTAATGGGACAGAGCTAATATAAGGGAGTATTATTTTTGGCAGCACAGGGGACTCTTATATCCTGAGGTGCATCTACTTCCTCTGGAACGCCCAAGGTATAGTATAGAATAAAGCATACAGGATTTCTTGATTAACGATCAAAATTGAGTTATTCGAGACCCTTCTAAAACAAATTTTGATCGACAACAGAAATTTACCTCGATCGTGATTTGCTAGTAAGTCTCCATTATATTTCTTTTTATATGGATTCATGGAGAAATACTCATAATCTTCTATATAGAAGATTTTCCTCTTAAGTCAGTAGAAAAAAATCCTCTTAACATAGCAACTTAACAACTTGAATAAGATTGGAAAATTTGTCATTTTATCTAAGAAAATTGTGTATAAAATAAATCTGGAAATAATAATGTTATAGTACTAGCTGGTGGGCAGTAAAATAAAATACCTTCCGTTGCTAATAAAAGCATCAACACTCCAGTTTTCCTAGCCTTTTTATCCGCTATACAATTACTCACTTTTCCAAGCTCGTAGATTGTGTTGTAATTCAATTCCCAATGGTGACGTAATTCACTCTTTTGTTGCTGTAAGTACCTTCTTCTTTAGATTAACAAAAGGTATAAATAAAAAAATTTCAGTAAAAAATAAAGAAAAAGTTTCCTGGTTAGTTCATTATTTGCCGAGAAAGAAATGTTTTGTAATTTTCCTTTTTGTTAATTATACTAGGAAAATTGTTATCATATAATTATTAGGATCAGTAGTTTCCCGAAAGCCCAGAGCATAAGTACTTACTTATATGGTATTATATACATTGTAATGCATATTATATGTATATATTATAAACTAGTATTTAAATAGTCTATAAATAGTAGCTCCATGAACAAAATAAGGACTTGGAGAAAGAAAATGTTGATTGATAGATAGCGCTTCATGTTTACTTGAATTTTTCTTGCAGACTTCCAGTAGTATACTGTTTGTAGAACTGACCGCTGCAATTTATTGTCCGAAAAGTTTTCGTTTCCTTCTCTACAAATATAGAAAGGTAACCTGAGCCTGCATGGAGTAAATCCAAGCGTTGCCCATAA
Source organism: Triatoma infestans (assembly GCA_011037195.1). NCBI lineage: Eukaryota > Metazoa > Arthropoda > Insecta > Hemiptera > Reduviidae > Triatoma > Triatoma infestans. The sequence continues at coordinate 161,299 of JAAEAF010001917.1, read as the reverse complement.
AAAGTATGAACAGAAGGCTTCCGTCTTACTGCATGAGGCTTTCAAAAGGAAAAATACTTACAACCTAGTTGCGCAATTGCAGCCTATTACTTCCTCGACAATCACCAACCATTGTTCTCTATTTTGCATAAGATACTGTTTAGTTACCATGAAATATTCCACATGCTCCTTACCATCAGTCATTCTCTTGGCCAAGTCACTCTGAATATCCAAATAAAATAAATTTTCTTTATTTAATCTGGGAGTTATCCGTCATAGCATGCATCTTTTTCATATTCTGGCCGGTTTCTGATTTTCATCCATCGTCAGAATAAGGTTATCAAGGCTGTTACATTAAAACATATTCTTAAGGTTGGCAAATACCTACTGATTTCGGAAAGATGAGTAAACATGTCAAACACAGAAAATATGATAAAGAGATTCTAGACATCTCGAATTGCATATTAAACATATTTCTTGTGGATTGATTACATACCATGAGTATTACGTATGTTAACTCAGTATTTACTGGAAAGACGAATCTGGATGACTACTACTAAATGGGTAAAAGGAAAGTCAAAGTAACAACGTTGTAAAATACAGTCTGGATCGAATATTTGCTTAAAAATTGAGTTAAATTTACTCAATTCTAATGATTCCAGATCACTGTTTTTCAAATATTTCTTATAGGCAATTAATGTGATTTCTTTATCAAATTAAATAATTAATCGTTTTCTGACTGTAAGAGCGTCGGAGCTCTCAAACCCGAAGCAAACAAAGCAATACAGGATAGCGGGCAAAGAAAAGTTGACAGAAAATATACCAATAAAGAACAAAAGGTATAAAAAAATCCATTCACCTTCATTGTGAGAATCGTGATGAAGGCGTAAATATACTAGGGTTTTAGCAAATATGAAGAAGCGAGGAAAGGACACTAAGTTGAGAGCGACATGCTCGGGAAAGATATCTATGCACAGAAAGAGAGTAGGTGAGATTTTAGAATAGGAATAGGAAGGACAAGTACAGAAGAAAAGGAGAGAGATGAAAGGAGAATAGCGGGAGGTGAGGAGGAACAAATACACTGAAAGGAAGCCGCGGGAGAGGGTAATATGTAACCCAAGTGAGGGGGGATTCCCCTTGAGCGATGATACAGCAGTTCACTTGAATGGAAATCTAATTCCATTCATGCGGTGAAGCGGTGTCATATTGATGAAGCGAATGACGCACAATTTGAAGCAAGCGGGCGAATAACACAATAAACTTCAAAAGCGAGTTGATGAGAACTACTTGCAATTTAACACGATGGCCACATTCAGACAAGAGAAGAATTCTCCAAAGGGTAGCAGCGGGAAAAGTGGCGTGAAAGAAAATAAAAGGAGAGGGCAAAAATTATGACAAAGACAACGCCAACTTAGCTAGCAGAAGGAAGACGGACAAAAAAGTGAGAGAGAGCGTGGGAATAGGTCGGCGATGGTTATCAAAGGAAAGTGAAACTTATAATAAAAATAATAATGATTTGGAAGATAAGCAATTCGTTAAAAAATAACACAAATCGGTAAAGTCAAAAAGGGAAATAGAAATCCGCAAAAGAAGGGAAAGAAGAATGAAGAGTTAATCCTCAAAGGCGCCGACCAAACACTAACATGACGTTATTTATTAAGACTCGTGCGATGCATTCAATTTAGAAAACCAATTAAGTTTGTATAGGTAAAGCTAGGAGAGATGACGCGGTAGGAGAGAAGACGCAGGCTTTACTTCTCTTGTTTGCCACCACGAGGCGTCATGGAAGTTAGTCGAGGAGAGAACAGAAGCGAACATATTGCAAAATTCTTCAGTTATCTTGTGTGTTCTTCTGTGTTCTAGGAACATTTATACGCATCAGCGCGTGTTTTCAAAACGTGAATTTTTATAACGCTTAGTAATTTTTTTAATTTTTTTATATACTACATTAATTGCAATTGAAATGCAAGATTTCCAGCTGTCATTAAAGTTGGACTCGTAGACATAGTTTTTACCAAGTTTCATGACGATCAGCCATGCTACCTTCACAGAGGAGAGGTCTCCTACCTATGGTGCGTCATTTATCCTACCATAGTAGGAGAGATGGCCAAATGTAGTGTATTTGTATTTTGTTTCTGGAATAAATAAGAATGTCTTTATTTTGAAAAATAACATTTTTTTGCAGATAATAGTAGTTGACATATGTTTTATAAGAATTACCTCTTTGATATATCTCCTACATTTGATATAGGCCATAACTTTGAAATGTGCGTCATCTCTCCTAGCTTTACCTATAGTTTAAATACAAGGTTTAAAATAAATTAAAACCAAAACAAAGGTGAAATTAACATTATTTTGAACAAACTATAGAAGTCATTTACCATCCAGGTTTCTGCTAAGCAGTATATGTTTTCTTGAGAGATTTGAACAACAGGATTGAAGCTGAAAAGACTATTTACTTTCCAGAATATTACGAGCTGGAGTCAGATTAGATGTACCAATAGTATTCACTAGGATTCTCTTATTTCTTTTAATCTTTTAGTAGTCTCTTTTTTAGCTTGGCTTCGGTGGTTTAATAGACTGTACAGGTATAACTTCCTTGCAAGTTCTTGGGTAGCTTAAAAAGATGATGATTATCAGGACTCATACATTTGCTGCGTAAAAGCTGCGTAGCTACACTCTATTCATCTTATCTTCAGGCTTTTCGCTATGATTCGAACTCAGTAAATTAATATTCACTTTAATATCCGAATTATATTATATTTCTAATAATTACATTCTCCATGAGAGACAGTGATAACTTAATTATAAATAATGTAATAAATGAATCATTGCCGGAGGAAAATACGGTGAAGATCAATTCGTATTCATATTTAATGGGTCAGACTATTATCAAGCATCACGTTTCCTGTCATCATCAAACTCGCTCCCCATTTCATTCAATATTCAATAAGTCTACTATCATTGATTTATTCCAAGTAAATAAAATAAGGCTGTTGGTGTAATGGTTACGAGCATGGACTTGTAACTGAGAGGTCCCCAGTTCGAGTCCCGCGTACAACGGCTAACTTTTATATTCGTTTAAAAAAAATGCTAATAGTGATTGGGTCTTGCGGCCCCGTCCGCCACACATAATTCGGACGTTAAGTACGCCCCCCCAAAAAATAGGCACTACTTTACTTTTCATTAAATAAAAGAATAACATTTGTTATTTTTCTGACTTTACACAAATACTTCCAGAATATTAGTGAATTCTAAACATATATCCATTATAAAAACAAAGCAAAATATCGAAACACTCACACGACTTTGTTTTGCAATAATACTAAGAGTTTGATGCCTTGACGTCACTGAGTCTGATTGCCATTATATCTTCAGGCTTAGGTCCTAAGGCTTCAGGCTAAGATTCAAACTCAGTAAATTAATATTCACTTTAATCTTCGAATTATATTATATTTATAATAAAAATAATATAAATTTATAATATACAATTAATATAATATACACTATAAACTATTATACTATAAAATATAAAATAATATAATAAAATAAAATTATAATATAAATACATCGAAGTTTTCCCCCTCCTTCATTCTCTTTACCAATGACAGAGCCTACATTGTGAAACTCCGGTTGTCCACCGAGGACAGCTGCTGACTTTGGTGCGGAAGAAGGCCACCTATTAGGAATTGGATAGTCCATAATTTATTTGATACATCTCAAAACCGTCAAAATTTAAATTAAAGCTACTTACCAGTGACTTTTCCAGAAATTCTTTGAATTTATGTAATTTAATCAGTCTTCTAATTATAAAATGTTTTATTAATAAAAAAATGTGAAATGAAAGGAACGAATACCAAAAACAAAATCCAAAAATAGGTAGTTTTTAATTTTTAAAAGTTTCAAAAGATTGCAAAAGAACCCTTTCATTCATTATACACAGAATTAAAAGGAATCTTAATTACTGGCTGTCGACAATAAACACAGAACGAGATATTTTCTCTCTCTCTCTTTTTTATACTTTTTCTCTCTGTTCTGCATTCCATTTTTAAATGTTTTCCCTCCTTTTTTTTACAGCCATTCCTTCCATCATCATGTTTTCCAACTGATTTTTTTTTTTTTTTTGTTGTTGCTTTTATCAACATCAGCTAAATATTAATGGGGAACAGAGTGTGGGGACAGATAGGAATAGTGGAGACAGATAGGAATAGTGGGGACAGATAGGAATAGTGGGGGCAGATAGGAATAGTGGGGGCAGATAGGAATAGTGGGGACAGACAGAATTAAATAGAAACCTATAAATCTATAATTAGTGTTTTTTTAGGGTTTAGGTGAGTAAAAAAATATTCTGGAGGTTGAGGTTCGGATACAAAACAAACTTTTTTTTGTGATCGAACCTCACCTTCCATTTTACAATATCCATAAGTAATAACCATATTAATAAGCTTTCATCTGCCAATTTCGTCCTTTGGGAAAGTTACCTTTGCCGGCTTAATTACAGAAATTACTCTCCCAGTTTCTAACTGGACTCTCCTTGTGTATTGTGTAAGGACGGTATAGGCAATATACATCATTTTCTAATAATATTCCCGGTATTGAGTATTGAGAATTCTTATATTAACTCATTTATCCGCTCATTAAAAGCATGATAATGCATTCTTATATTAACTCAGCATGCATTTCAGTGCTTAACTATTATTTTATCCGCTTATTAACAGCATGATAATGCATATAATACATTTTACTTTGCTATAACAAATTAATATAACACTATTTCTTGAATCTATTTTTTCTATCGACAATCCTAGTTATTTGCTTACATTAATCTTGTATGTTTTGCAGTATCTATTTATTATCTTACTTACTGGAGCCAAATGGTTTGAGGGAGTATTTTTACCCACATAGGGTGAAACTTCCCTCTGTTTCTAGAGACGGATATTCTGTCGCAGAACCTCATTCAAGTCCAACCAGCGCGTCCTCATCTGGGCTCCACTTTTGTGGAATCGTGGATGGCCAAGCTGGTGGGTAGCCTTCGGGCTATTTGGAAACTTAGCACTCCCACGTACCTCAGCTACAATTACAGTAACAAGTGCAGTGGTGCCCCGTCAGGAGTGTGAGTTGGTAGAAACTTTTCTGCCCTCTGCTTGGGTCGCCATAATTTATGTGCGGCTCTTGCGCGAATTCTTTTGCTGCGAAACACCTGTGGGGGTTCATACTGTATCACTTACACCTAAACGCCTTAACATCGTACACCCACGCAATTACATTCCTACGCCAGTGGCACGTGCTGGTGCCACCCACATGTTTGCCGTGCGTGGATACCTGTGTCGTGGGGAAGGGAAGTCCTGGTGGTTGAGGACGCACGTTCTCGCTGGGGGCAAGTTCCCTCGGCGTGCCTTGCAGTCCAACACACCACTTTGGTTCCTGATTCCACTAAACAGGCGGCCAGAGCCTAACCCAGCTCTGGTCAATCGGCTAGCGTAAAGAAGCATGGGTGAGATTCCGGGTATTGTGGGGCTTGGCTCACAATCCCTGGGCGCTATATCTCTAGGGTAGCTCTGGCGCTTCTTCAAAGCGTCCCAAATTGTGAGGCTCCGTAGAGGGTGGAGAGCTCTGGAGATGAATTTTTAATTTTATTTATTATATGTTGTTAAGTTTAAATACGTCAACCGGGAGACCCTTAGAGGAGGGGGCTACCGGTGGTGGAGGTAATTCCTCTGTACATCCAGAGTCGGGTGACCAGAGCCTGAATGCACTAATGGGTGAGAATCTGGAAAAATATCCAAGGGCAGGGAAGGCTTGCTTCTGGAGGAGAACGTGTCCTCCTGCGGCGATTTCTGAAACGTGGTCAAAGGAAAAAGGAGAGATATGTAAGGCAGGTATTTTTATTTTTATTTATTTATTTATTTATATTTATTTGTTTGTTTATTTATTTATATTTATTTATTTTATTATTATTTATTTATTTATTTATTTTTGTTCCTGCCTGCTCTCAAGTTTGTCAGAAGTTCCATTTCTTACATTAGTTGACTTATCACTATGATTGACAGGGTAGAAATAGTTCCGGTTAACTTGTAGCATAGCAAAGATGCAACGGCTAATTTGTGCCGCTCTATTGCTGGGTTGCATACATATTTTACATTTATCGAAGAACCCTATGCTCATAAAGGATTGGTTCGAGGTTTGAGTGCGGTCAATGACAGCTGTTTGTTGCGGATGGCAGGGACACTACTAGACCATGTATTTGCGTTAGTAGAAATGTCGGCGCCGTTCTGTTCAGACAATTTTGCTCTAGGGATCTGGTGGCGGTGAGGGTTGTTCTGGGGATTGGTGGCCGATGTCTTGATTTGGTGGTGGCCTCGGCCTGTTTCCCCTATGATCATCCCTCTCCTCCTCCGCAGGAATTAGTAGATTTGGTACGATTTACGGAGTCCAGCAACACACATATAATTATAGGTTGTGATGCAAAGGCACATCATGTTGTCTGTGGCAGCAGCGATATCAAAACTAGGGGTCATGCTGTCGTGGACTTCTTGATGGGTACTGAGCTGGATGTTGTAAATAGGGGTTCTGAACCCACTTTTTAACTAGGATTAGAAGACAAGTTATTGATATTACACTTGCTTCTAGGAATATTAGTAAACTGATTAGAGATTGGAGGGTAAGTTCGGAAGCTTCTATATCTGATCACAGGATTATTAGGTTTAGTCTGGGGATTGATCCAATCACCATGGCTACCTACAGGAACACCAGAAGGGAGGATTGGAATTCTTATTCTAGACTTCTAGGAGATAGAATGATTATCCAGTCAAGTGCTCTTGGTGATATTACTGAAATGGAAAGAGAGGCTGGTATTCTACATGAACACATTATAACCAGCTTCCGGTTATTTAGAAAATTTCTCAGATATTCAGATAGTTGGGCGCCAGGCTTTTCAGCCAGTGATTTAAATAAAATCAAATAATAAAAATTATTAAAAATCAGAAGAGATAAAGAGAAAGATAAAGAAACTACGTACCAGTAAAGACAAGCTTTTCTTCATTCAGGCAGTCTAACAGGCAATGAAAAATGTACAGGCAAGTTCGATAATACATATATTTTCCAATCCAAAAGATAATAAAAATAATAAGGAAGGTATACCTTTACAAAAGAAAATATTATATGATAAAACATCATACAGATATATATACACAAAGAGAGAAATACGAAACTCGGAAAGTTATTAAATGTCCGAAAAGGCCTTGTATAACGGAAAACGGAAAACTGTTTCACAATTTTCGCCGGCAAACGGTTTTAGAGAGCTTTTTCGATAGATGTGGCCACTTGAGCTTATCATACTCCACTACTGGAGTGGGAGACGGTCAGACTCTCACTCGCCTTTCGCCCCACTCCTTTTTTCTCGGGCCCTGCAGCGCCTTATGCGCGTACTTGGTTACAGTCCACCCTTCCTTCGGGGCGATGGACCTCCGAGCCTTAGTCTTGATAGGCCTTGAGATGGGCGACGTGGCAGCGACCAACAGGCTTGCCTTCTAGCGTCGCCAGCTCATAAACATTACTAGAAATCACCTTGTGGATGAGATAGGGCCCTTCATATTTCGGTGCCAGCTTGGCAGAAAAGTGACGCTGCGCATCAGAGAGAGGGTGGCTGCGTTTCCAGACCTTCCCACCTACTTTGAACGAAGTTCGTCTTCTTCGCAGGTTATAGTAATGCGCCTGTTTAGTTTGGGCTCGCATCATGTTTTCTTCGACCATCACTCTCAGCTCTTTAAGCTTCGCCAAGTGCTGTTGCCATCCTTTAGTTGGTGGTGCCTCCGTCGATTCTTCAGGTAGTGCTCCTAAATTGTAATTTAACCCCGGTTGCATAAGCTCTCTCCCAAAATTCAGATAGGCGGGAGTACAACCTATTGAAGAATGCACGCTTGTATTTAGGGCAAACATAAACTCAGATAAATAAGTGTCCCATGATTTATGATTGGAACCCACATAAGCCGAAATCATCGCCTTTATTATCCGGTTGACTCCTTCCACCGGGTTAGCTTGTGGCCAATAAGGTGGAGTGCGGGAATAGGTAATACCGAAAGCTTTGGATAACTCTAACATAAGGCGATGGATATAAGGAGTTCCATTGTCTGTGTGTAGAATCAGCGGAGTTCCCCAGCGAAAAATTACAGCTTTCTTGAAAAACTTTATAACGGTAGCTGCATTAGCGGATCTTATAGGAATGAATTCCGTCCACTTGGAGAAGGTATCTTGGAAGACAAGGATGTAGGAATTGTTTTGGCTCGAACGAGGTAGAGGACCAATAATGTCGGAGCAAACTCTTTGCCAAGGACGAGGTGGTGGTTGAAGGTTCATAATTCCCAATGGAGCACGCTGCTCCGGTTTATACATTTGACATATCTTGCAGGATTTCACATATTCTGCCACGTCTTGATATAATCGAGGCCAGAAGTACACGTTCTTTATTCGGGCTACCGTTTTGTCTATACCTAAATGTGCTGACTCCGGCCTATCGTGAGAGGCAGAGATAATTTCCTGGCGTTCAGAGGGAGGTACTACTTGCTTCCAAGCGTCCACCGTATCCCCTATGGACCGTTTTATTTCATCAGGAATATAGAAATACAGTTTTCCTTGATCAATTTTCCAGTCAGGATAGAGAGATGGACATTTCCTGACTTGATCAAATCTAGTGGCATACCATATCTCCCGGGGGTCTTTACTTTCTGTAATGGAAGCACACTGAATCCTAGGTATTCTAGATAAGGCATCAGGGACATGATGATATGCTCCCTTACGATACACAACTTCAAAGCTATATCCTTGAAGTTCTAACGCCCATCTGGCTAATCGACCGGTTGGGTCTTTTAGGTTATGTAGATAGCGTAAACAGTTATGATCAGTGACGACCGTGAATTCATAGCCTTCCAGATAAGGCCGAAATTTCTTGATGGCCCATACCACTGCCAAACATTCTTTCTCCGTCACTGAGTATTTGCGTTCACACGCAGTGAGACTTCTACTGGCATAAGCAATCACACGCTCTTGTCCAGATTGCACCTGACTCAATACTGCGCCAACGCCTACTTGGCTGGCGTCTGTTTGTAGCGTAAAAGGTAAGTCAAAATCTGGTCTGGCCAAGATGGGAGCATGACTGAGAATTTCCTTCAGGCAGTTAAATGCTTCCTCTTGGTCCGAATCCCAAACCCACTTCTGATCTTTCCGAAGCAGTTTGGTGAGGGGGTTGATTTTATCAGAGAAATTAGGAATGAATCGTCTGTACCACGACACCATTCCAATGAACCGACGCAGCTCAGACAAATTTTTGGGTGAAGGATACTTCTTTATGGGTTCTACTTTGACCGGATTGACTTGTAACCCTTTGTCATTTAAAAGGAAACCTAAAAATTCCATTTCATAGCACCCAAATTCGCATTTTTCAAGATTCAATTGCAGACCGGCATCCAGAAGTCGTCTAATGACCTTCCGAAGGTATCGTAGATGAGACGGGAAATCCTTAGTGGCGATGATAATGTCATCTAGGTAGGCAAATACATGGGGGGAAAGATCGGGACCAATAAGGGAGTCTAACAACCTTTGAAATGTTGCTGGAGCTCCGCAGAGACCGTACGGCATTTTCTTAAATTGGTATAACCCTTGCCTAAGGCAATAAAGGCAGTTATTTCCCGGCTAGGTACAGAGAGAGGTATTTGGTGGTAGGCATGTGCCAGATCTAACTTGCTTAGATATTGGCAGGATTTAAGTTGATCAAGGATTGAATTCATCAGGGGAAGGGGGTAGTTATCTTTTTTTGTTATTTTGTTCACACGGCGGTAGTCTACACAAAATCGGTAGTTCCCATTGGGCTTCTTTACCATTACGATCGGACTAGACCACGGACTATTTGAAGGTTCTATGATATCATTTTCGAGCATGCGGTCTATTTCTGAGTTGATAATTTCTTGAATTTTTGGTGAGACCTGATACGCTCTTTGCTTTATTGGAGGATGGTCGGCAACATTTATGACGTGTTCTATTAACGTAGTCATTCCTGTCGATTTATTTTGTTTTACTTTTAATTCCGTTTCTAACAGATGATCGAAGTGAGCTTCCTCTTTAGTGGTAAGCCGGCAGAGTCCCGCTAGACCATTCTCGATCATGTCAAACGTAGCTGCTTGGAAGTCATAGGTAATGTCAGGCATATCTTTGAAGTACCACTGTAGGCCAGCCACATCAAGTACTATGTCTATGGCTGCCAGTGAATCAAGACCCAAGATACAAGGTATTGGAAGTGAAGGTAATATTCCAAAGCGCAAATTAACAATTCTTCCCTTAAGGGTTACCAATAAGGTAGTGGTAGAGGTAACGGTTTCCCTAATCCCATTTGCCATACTAACTGGGTAAGGCCGCACTTCTGAGATAAGTGCACCTAATTGTTCAAGACGATACGCAGTAGCCGCGTTGAGATACGATTGGGCTGCTCCCGTATCCACTAAAGCCAGAAATGTTAAGTTTAATGAGTTACATTCTAAGAAAAATCGAGAATCAGAATGGGCAGGCCCAGAAGTATGAACAGATACTATTTTAGTTGGGGAATCGAAAGAAGAACCAGTTCCACGATTCTTAGTAAAACCGGTTGAGGTTATGGAGGAGGTAGTAGAGTCTGCATTTCGCGAGCCAGGGTCGACTCTAGAGCCTTGACTCACGATCCATTTCCCGGATGTGAACAATTCGGGCAAGTTTTGAAAGTAACCTTTTGTTTTCCACAATGGTAACAAAATAAAGTTTTTCTTGGCTTCTTGCAATTGGGGTATTTATGTCCTAGATCATGACAATTCCAACAACGGTAAGATGGCGGTAACGAATCTTTAGAAAGATCCTTCTTTTCTGTCTTAGGCGACGAATTATTTCTAGAGGACGCCAATGTGCGGGATGGTTTGGCCTCTACAGAAACTACGGAGGAGGAATGTTTTTCTATTTTATTTTTATTAAAAGACTTCTTGGGTGACTCCAGTCCTTTGTATGCGGTATCGGGGCAAAGGGACTTTTCTTTAGGAGGTGGAGGGCGAAAGGTTTTAGACCTTTCCTCAAGTTGTTCGAAGTCCTGCCCTTTGTGAAGGAGATCGGCAATGGAAGTGACTTCCGCAAACCGAATGTGAAATTGATATTTAGGCAATAGATTTTTATAAATCTTTTCTAATTGTTCTGCTAAAGAAAGTGGTTTTGTCAAACGATTCATCAGTGTACGAAGATTTATAACAAATGTAGAAATATCTTCTTGATCACCCTGGGTTCGACGATCTATTTCTCTTTTCAGTCGATCTTGGTAATCAAAAGGGAAAAATGTATTACGGAAATTACGTTCAAATTCTTCCCAATTTGTCCACTCAGATTTGTTCAGGCGGTACCATAGTAAAGGTGTACCAGTGAACATTAGAGGAAGCCATGAGATGAGAGTAGCATCCGGAATGTTAAATATGGTACGACGTTCCTCAAGAGTTATTAGAAAATCTTCCGCACTACATGTAGACGATCCGTCAAATTTAAGATCGGCAAACGGCATTTGGTAAGGGGAAGGAGATATAAAGTTAGGACCTAACATATTAGGGTGACTCAGGACAGGTGGAGCGGTACTGTAAGTTAACGGAACTGTCCCCGGTAAGGTGGAAGGGACCCCGGAGGTTTGAGGGTCGGATATTATCCCCTTGTCTCCTTTTGTCATGTCTACGTCTGAAGAGACCGTCCACAGCACTGGACTATTTACAAAGAAATTCCTCAGACGTTCTCTGAGACTCGCAACGTTACCGTCAATTGGGAGCGAATATCTCTGTAATATTTCTAATATTTCAACTTTGTTCAATTCGTATATCCATTGAAGTTTGGGCGGTAGCTCGTGGGATAATTTGCCGTCAGGCATAGAAAATTATTAGGGAGCTTATACAATCCGCAGTATGTACAAAACGTAAAACAGATGACATGAAAAAAATCAGACAGAATACCTTTGAAATTATTAAAAGAAAAGAGAACAGAAAATAAATTACAGATAGTATCGAGAAATATTATAAAGTAATATCTCTGTAAGAAATGAAATAGTAAATAAAAGAATGAAAATTAAGCAAGCCTTATTTGAAGTAATTAGGTATAGAAAATAAATTTTAAGTTCTATTTGTATATGAAGTACAAATAAAATTGTAAGTAATAGAGAAAGAAAAATAAATGTAACTTATAAAATAAAATCTAATACTTGTAATTAAGAAGAAATAGAAATAGAAAACATAACAAAAAAATGCATTCAGATTAATAAGATAATAGATCGCTAGAAAACTTCAGTTTTCAAATAATAATAATAGGTAATTTTCACTATACAAAAAAATTAAATAGATATCTAAGTAATTACTATAAACAGTTATGTACAAAAAAAATCATCAAAAGAAATTTATTTATTTTATTGTAAATGATTTCATCAAACTTATAGTGTAGCTATTCAAAATTAAATGAAATTTCAATTCACGATACTAACAGAAAAAGGAAGAAATAGTTAAATATCATTTATCATATAGTAAAAAAGTATTTCGATTTAACTTATTAAAATTAAATGTAATAAAAATTGCAGTTATTTTCTTCTTTGAAGAAAGAAAGATTTACGAGAATTCACAATAAACAAGTGAATAGTAAACAGTACGATGTTTTCAATAACTACACTTAATCATGTGAACTCATATACGTACTCTGATAACTAGCGTACTTTAACTTCTTATTGTTTATTCCAATAAACTAACTTTCTTAATATTTCTAATAAAGTAGAACTTATTTATAAAATAAATTTTCTTAATAAATCGTAATACGCTTTTAATAATGTATTATACATGTAAAATTAAGAATAATTATTAAAATTTATACATGCCTGCTTTATTATAATGCCTGATTTACTATTATACCAAAAATGTATTATCTGGCCCCACGTTGGTTCGCCACTTATAACCGATTCCGGTTATTTAGAAAATTTCTCAGATATTCAGATAGTTGGGCGCCAGGCTTTTCAGCCAGTGATTTAAATAAAACAAAATCAAATAATAAAAATTATTAAAAATCAGAAGAGATAAAGAGAAAGATAAAGAAACTACGTACCAGTAAAGACAAGCTTTTCTTCATTCAGGCAGTCTAACAGGCAATGAAAATGTACAGGCAAGTTCGATAATACATATATTTTCCAATCCAAAAGATAATGAAAATAATAAGGAAGGTATACCTTTACAAAAGAAAATATTATATGATAAAACATACATACAGATATATATACACAAAGAGAGAAATACGAAACTCGGAAAGTTATTAATGTCCGAAAAAGGCCTTGTATAACGGAAAACGGAAAACTTTCTCACAATTTTCGCCGGCAAACGGTTTTAGAGAGCTTTTTCGATAGATGTGGCCACTTGAGCTTATCATACTCCACTACTGGAGTGGGAGACGGTCAGACTCTCACTCGCCTTTCGCCCCACTCCTTAATTCTCGGGCCCTGCAGCGCCTTATGCGCGTACTTGGTTACAACATTAAGTCTACATTCGAAGAGATCTGTCCTCCCAAGTTGGTTAATAGTAGTAGGAACCCTTGATGGTCATCTTCGTTAGAAAAGCTAAGAAGACAAGTTAGGGGCTCTTATAGGAAGGCTGTTCTAACCGATTCTTCGGAATCATGGGATAGTTACAATAGTCTTAAAAAACATACAAAGATGCTTTAAGGAAAGCTAAGAGAAACTCTTGGAGATCGTTTTGCGAGGATCTAAATTCGACTCAAGAGACAACTAGGCTGGTACGGATTCTTGGTAAGGATAAGGACTGTCAGTTGGGTACTTTAAGATATCCTGACGGTTCCTTTAAAGGAGCAGAAATGGAGACATCTCTATTAAGCTCTTGCTTAATACCCATTTCCCGGATAACATAAACCGGCTTCGCCTGCGGTTGGTGGAAGGAAGCTGAACCTAGAGACCGGGCTATCGAGGACGAGGTAGTTACTACAGATAGAGTGGTTTGAGCAGTGCAAAGTTTCTCACCATTTAAGTCACCTGGTCCTGATGGAGTTTATCCCTATCAGCTACAAAATGGTGGAGATGTACTGATGAAGGTGTAGATAATGATTTTTTAAAAGTTGTTTAATGTCAACATTTGTGGCCTTCATTCCTACACACAAAGCCACAAAAGGTGTTAAGTGCCAACATTTGTGGCCTTTATTCCTAAACCAGGAAGAAATGACTAATCTGCCCCTAAGGCATTAGACCTATAAGTCTTGAGTCTTTCCTTCTAAAAACGTTGGAAAGGTTGGTGGATAGGTATATTACAGATGGTCCTTTGCAGGATCATTCACTCCATCCAAACCAACATGCTTACAGAGTAGGAAAATCGTCAGAGACTGCTTTGCATTGTCTGGTCGGTAGGATAGAATCTGCTCTAGAGACAAAGGAATATGCTTTAGGGGGCATTTGACAGAGTATCATTTGATGCTCTTGAAGATTCCCTAGGTCGAAAAGGTATACAACCAGTTTTAATTAACTGGGTAAGTATTTATTTAAGGAGTAGGCGTATGCGCATAACAGGCTTCTATAGGTATGCGCACTATGGTTGTGGGAGCTCGGAGAGGGTGTCCTCAAGGTGGTTGTCTCTCACCAAAGCTATGGTGTGCTGTCATGGATAAACTGTTAACCAGAATGATTTCATCGGGATTCTATGTACAGGCGTATGCCTATGCGGGTTATTTTATTGGTGGGGCGATGTCTGACTACTATCTACACTTAATGCAAAGTGCCCTCAACATAGTATATGATTGGTCTCAGGATAAGGGTCTTTCAATTAATCCCAGTAAGACCCAGGTGATTTTATTTACTAACAGGAGGAAGGTCGTAGGATTAAAAACTCCTAGGTTATTAGGAATTTCTGTTCAGATTTGCAAATCGGTGAAGTTCTTGGGGTGGTTCTTGACAGTAAATTAAATTGGTCGGAACATGTCAAGACACTGCATCAAAAGGCAATTATTTCCTTTTGGCAATGTCGAAGAATCGTAGGTAAAAATTGGGGGATTACTCCCAAGATGATGTTTTGGATTTATGGTATGGTTATTAAACCTAGGTTGTTGTATGCGGCTGTGGTGTGGTGGCGTCGCATTGAGATAAGATCCGCTAGACTGCTGCTTGAGGATATTCAACGCTTGGCTTGTCTGGCGGTGACCGGTGCGATGCGGACCACGCCTACAGCTGCAATGGAGACTTTATTAGGAATTCCACCGCTCTTTGTAGAGGTGAAAACTATGGCAATGAAAGCTTGTTATAGAATTAAACAGGCAGGTTTTTGGCAGGGTAAGCGATATGGTCGGTCACTCTACCATTCATCGCGAGATGCTTTTGAAGGTTCCTGTTACAGGTTTTCCCTCTGATAGAATGGTGAAGACTTTTGTTTTCAAGCATTCTTACAGTATCAGGTTACCCTCTAGGGAAGATTGGTCAAGATTGGGTCCGCCTGGCATGATACCTGATAATTACTTCCGGTGTTACAGGAAGGTTCCAGAATGGATGGTAGGTCTGGAGCTGCAGTCTATTTTGAGATCATTTGGCAGTATCTCTTGGTGAATGGACCACTCTTCCAGACTGAGGTTTATGCTATTCTTTGTTGTGTTTTGGATAAGAGGGTAGGTAACACTAATTTAAAAGGTGTTTGTATCTGCTCGGTCAGCCAGGCTGCGCTGAAGGCGCTGAGTTCATGTGTCTTCACTTCCAGGTTGGTGTTAGAATGTTCTAAAAGACTGAAAGAGCTTTCTTGTCTGAAGGATGTGCTTCTAGTCTGGGTGCCAGGTCACATGGGAATTTTTGAGAATGAGGAGGTGGATAGGTTTGCCAAATTAGGCGCCTCTCTTCCTTTCATTGGTCCCGAGGCTACTGTTGGCGTGTCTTCTGGCACATGTCTGTCAGGCTTCCAGACATGGACAGCTTCACACCATTCATCCGTATGGATGAACTCAGTTGGTTTTCGGCAGTCCAAAATGCTCATCGCGGGTCCGGACAAGGCCATTAGTGAGACGTTGCTGTGTTTTCACGGAGCGCTCTAAGGCATCTGGTTAGATCTTTTACTGGACATCGTGGTTTAAGGAGACATCTCTACATAATGGGGCTCATGCCGAATCTGTTTTGTAGAGTCTGTGAGACAGAGGAGGAAACACCCATCCATTTTATGACTGAATGCCTGGGTTGTGAGGAAATTAGGTTCAGGACCTTTGGTCGGAATAGGATGTCTGTGGAAGAGCTTAGGCTATTTCCGCTTAAGGTTATTGTCCGATTTATTCAGACTGCGGTGAATCTTATATGGATTAGATCCGGGTCCGGGATTTTGTTCTAGACCCGGTTTGATGTTGTTTTTCTTGGGTTAGCTATATGGGCCCAGTGAGGCTTTGGATAGCGTAGGGTTTCCCTCCCCACAGAAAATAATAATAATAACAATCTTACTTACTCTTAACTATAATTTCTTTTAACTAGACTTTGTAGATTCTTATTTATAAGAGTGCTCTTCAAATTTCCTAACCCCCCCCCCAGCATTATATTATCTTCCACATGATATAGCTGTAACTTATACTGTATAACACCTTTACTAAAATACTTAATTTTAAATTACCTTTTAATAGACATTATTTGTTATATACTAATAGTTAAATTTTAACCATAATTTGTACTCATGCTTTCCGGCTTCAATACACGCGATACACATACTTCTATAACCTTAAAACCTCCCACTTACAATCAACCAGTGTGGTTTGTGATATAATATAGTTAAAGTCGTCTCTCTACACGAATTGATCGAAAACCTTACTCTGACAATGGATGAAAATCCGAACACGGTCAGAACCAAAATAATAATGAATCTAAAAACATATTCGTAGTTGTTATCCGGCATTGCGCACAACCATCTATTCAGTAATAGTGATGGTTTCAATTATATTATGAATACAGTTTTTCTTAATTGATTTAAAGATCTACCCTTAAATCATCTTTTAAGTAGAATTCATTCGAAAGTTAAATCGTTAGTTCAGAAGATTTTTTTTTTGTTATTTGTATTTTATATCTTTTGTCGACTTCCTCATTGTCGATGTTTGACGACTGATCACGTACAACTAATTCATTTATTTTATTCTAATTTTTACTTTTGCTTTACAATTTGTTAATGTAAGGTAAGATTTTCATTCATTCATTCCATTTTAAAGAAAATTTGTTCATAAAATTGCATTAATTGTAAAAAGAAAAATTCATGTGAATGTCCTAGCATTAGTTTAAGATCAGGACATGCACACACAATATTTTTTGTTACTGTATTAATGTGTTTCTGGGTATATTTTGTGTATGTGAGACAACTCATTGTTCAACATACACTGAAAATGGAATGCACTTGAAAAAACTATGTCGATGACCATACTGTGGATGTTTTCCAGCACCATGTACTCAACCCTCCCTCAACATTGGTTTTTAATCAATTGAAACAAAAAAAAAAATCTGTTGTGAAACACTCACACGACTTTCTCTTACTCTAATTAGCATAAGTCTATCTAGAAATTTTCTTTAAAATTGCAACGTCACAATGTTAATTGGGCTGTGCATAATAATGGCGGTGGAAAAATTATTGAGTCGTCATACGTGGAATGCTCTATGTCAAAACTAAGAAAACTTGTGAATATTTAAATTTAAACTTATTGACGGATCCTGCAGTATCCTTCAAAAACCATTTCTTTTTACTGTTACAAATAAAATTGATAGGATTCTAGCTATGAAGCAAGCATTTCAAGTTTAAAGAAAATCGTTATACCGTTTTTGAGAAAAAACTCAAAAAACCTATTCTGTAAAATCGCACTTCCGATTTTAAATCAGTCACAGATTTTCATCAAATTAGGAATTCTATCAACGCATTTAATGCATATTAATGCTATACAAGTGGTATAATCATACATTGGATCGAAGTGGTATTTTATAGGGAATCTTAACATTACTTTTCCTCCAGGACCCCCCCAAAAAAATCAAATTTCCCTTGAAAATATTGGAAATAAAAGTGATAAGTATTAATGTGTGTAGAAAGTATACGATGTTTAATGAAAATGTTCCAGTGAAAACTTAATTTCGAAAAACTTAAGCTGGCACGATCGCATTTACTTCCTCTTAACAGGAGAAAGAGAAAGTAAAAAAATAAAAGGAACAATCAAATCGTTAAACCAATTATTGTTATCTGAGGAATGAAAGAATTATTCAACAGAAGAAAACAGTTAACACCAAGGGTGGCGCTGGGGGAAATTTAGTGAACGTTGTAAACAAGACTAGGATTATAATCTAATTTCAAATATAGATAGTGTTTGTACTGTGTAATAGAATTTTGGCGGGAGATAAATTCTCTTCCTCTTATCGTTGGATTCTGCTAGTGAGGGACCGACTGAGAGAGAAACTTCCATTCTCATTCAATACGATCGCTTTCTCTCTCTAACAACAAGTCCTTGCACCGAGAATGGAATATCGAGGACCTTTTAGATTGGTAGATGTTCACCCCTCTTTTGGTTGAATCAAGTAAGTGGCATCCTGTGAAAACACTGGCTGGCTTGGATGAGTGATTGAATGTTCCTTTGGGATATCTACAACTCTAACTGAGATTCACGGTCAGTTCTTCACCACTATACATGGGATAGTATTGCAATTGGATAATATGATTCCTTGGTGATTTATACTTTATATTGCGCGAAATAATGGCCATTTGTTTATAAGTGCATTATTATTCTTTAAATCATGCTAATCTACATTTATTTCAAGTTCATTACCGCTCAAATTTCGCTCATGTTAAGGAAAGGTCATCCCAGTGATTGATCTAGGGAAATTTAAAAATAATCTGGTGTGAAACATTCACACGACACTGATATACTGCATTTCTCAAAATTCAAAACCAGAAATATTTTTCCTTCAAGCGTGAAATTTCCACAATATATTTTGTTGTACCGTTGAACCGTAAAACAAAATAGAAATGGTTTAGTCTGAAAAGATATTGTAGGCTAACGTGACGTCATCTCTCCTCCAGAAATATCAAGTCGTAATATAAATGTAAACAAAATCATAGGAAGACGTTTCTGAGAAAATTTTGTGAAAAACTAAAAAAAAACACTGATGTGAAATGCTCTGACAACTTTCTCTTACTGCAGTTTACAATTGTAACTGACAAATTCTATAGTTAGTACACCAAATTAAGGAAATTCGTCAGTATTTTTATGGAGAAAACTGCAAAAACTAAAAAAAACTGTTCGTAAAAACGCCTTCCGGATTACTAATTTTCTTGAATCTCGGAATTTGGGCAATCTATTTATTTCTAATTAATTTTGTTTAGGTGGCAAAACTGAATAAACAACTATTCACTTTCATCAAGGAAACTTAACCGCACCACTCCCCTAAAAGCACCCTTAATAGAATTTTCACAGAGAAATGTTTCAAATAAAAGTTGTAGGGAAGAGAATAGAGTGGTTAGCGCACTGGAATGCCACACGGAGGACCTGGGTTCAAGTCCAGCTGTGCTACCTTTAGATTTTTTCTTCCTAGGAGCCTCTATAGTTCACTGTCCGGTGATGTTCAGTGTTGTCTATAACGAGAGAACACTGTCCGAAGGCCACAGTGCCCTTAGAAGGCTCCGGGCGCCAATGACCATAGATGTTGACGCGCCTTAAATTAAAAAAAAAATAATAATAAATTAAAAAAATAAAAGTTTGTTTCTTTGTATGGCCAGTTGATGTATAAAGTTTAAAAAAATCGTCGGAACCGTTTTTGAGGAAATCACAAAACAGTAAGTTTGAACAACGAGCGATTTTTCGTTTTTGAGATATGCTATCCCATAACACAGACCAATTGCTAAAAACCACATTTTTGGATTCAGGGGACCACAAAACGGATATTTCCGGTAAATCTCGATATCGAAAATTTGACACGATTATAATACTTCCTCTAGCAGTAGTTAGAGAAAGTAAAATAGTTATTTATTTAACAAGCAAGAAAAGTAGGATTTTTACACACGAGTTCAGAGTTAGACCGCACCAGCAAATGAGTGGAGTCAAACTGGGCGGGAGTTGTAAATAAATACTTTGCTCATGAGTTAAATATTATATTTTTTCTGCAATCGTATCAATCAATCGAACCGATCAAAAATGGAATTCAAGTAAGTATGTAAAGAAGTTATGTCAGAATAGAAGGTTCATTTTAGAAAGGTTATAATTTAGGTATGTCAAAAATTATATAATTAAAACATACCTATATAAATTTCTCATATAGATTATTATTATTATATGTAGCAATATAAAGAAATATTCATAAGATTATGCCTATATGGCAGCAATTCGCAGAACAAGTAAATTTCACACAAACTTGTGAGAGAAAGTAATGTGTAACTCACTTGCGTGTGAAAGTTGATCTTTCATCATTAAATTTATGTTATGACATAATATCAACACTATAGCCCTAAAAATGTTATAAAAAACGCACCAATAAGCATTCTAATACTCATCTACAAAAAAGACTGAGTTCTTAAGAATTCTGAGAAGACTATCTACATCGCAACGAATATTTCGGGATTATTGGACATTTAAAATTTATAAATAAAAAAAACATTATGTTTTTCCGGAAATTTAGATGATTTTCATTAGAATATTTTAAACGAAACTTTATGATCTATTATCGTGATAGTATCTAAACTGGACATCAAGTAACTTCTTGCGAGGTTTCGTTTTCACAAATAACTCACACATACACATAGTAAACTACATAAATGCAACAAATTTAGTATTTGCAAAAAAAAGAATGCATTAAAGAGAACGCATAAATGATTATGTAAAAAATTTATTGAAATTAAGAATTTTCCAGGGTTCAGCAGTTTATTCTGTTTTATTTTCGTTTCAAGTTTTTAGCAAGGCAATAACTTCATAAATTATGAATTTATTTGTTTTTTGTGTTTCCATTGCATGAAGTCTATATTAGTGTGTGTTACGTGTTTATAAATGTATTTATATAGATATATTCAGATACATACACACAAACACAAAGACAGATAAAAGTTGGAAAATTATATATAGTAAATATTGGCAGTGCCAAACAGAGATGTGCTATATCTGTGTACAAATCGTTTTCCAATTCTAGTAAAGAACTCCACCAACAGCGCTGCTATCGGCTGTTGCTCACTTTGACTCCAACTGTAAGGCAACCGCATACTATTTGCTCGGCTAGAGAGTGACTCTTCCTCTATAAAAAACGCACACGCGCACACCCTCCCATAGCACACATAGGTGCAAAACATTTAGGTTCGTTTTTATGCAGCCTATATTAGTTTTAAATTATTTTATTTATTTTTTATGTTTTATTGAGTCTTTTAATTTTTAAGATTTCCACAGTTCGAATAAAATCGTCCATCTGAATACATTTTTCAATTTTTCAAATTTACTTATCTTTCCTTTAAGAAAAACTCTTGAACGTTGGAACAATCAATAGCTATAGTAAATCTGCTACAGAAAAACTAGACTCAATAGTTTCATTAGCAGGCGCATCAAGGCGCTACCAAGCGTGCTTCAACTACGTTGTCATGCCAATTGCAGGTGAATGGGCTTCAACCAAGACAGCCCGTCTCTCATGTAATAGCTCTCTCTCTGTGGTAAGAGAAATTGAATATAATCTGATCATCTGAGGGGGTTACAGTCACTCACAAATTTTATTTTGAAGAGGTCAGTCTTCAAATTACTTCAAAAAGTAAACATCTATCGCTACATCAGCTTCAACGTTGAAAAGTCCCCCTTTTGAGGAATTTCCAATAGTACAGATGCTAAGCGAGCGAAGTTACGGAGAAAATTACGTTATTTTGGCTTGTACCCATTTTATCTCCAAAGAGACAGGCTTATCAAAAGATTTCGAGTTGTAGATACAGTTCTCTAACTGGCTCACTGATCATCAACATGTACTTCAACAAAGTTTTATTCACTGAAGAGGCTACCTTTAGTAGAGATGTTATTAATAATACGTAGCCGAAATTCAAATAATAAGTCCAATAATAACCCAAATGAAACCAAAACAAATTTTCAGTAAACATTTGGTGTAGAATTATTAATGACCAATATATCGGAACTTTTGTAATGAAGAGTAGTTTAAAAGATTATAATTATCATCGCTGTTTACAAGAAGAACTGCCGTTCTTATGTAGAATGTTCTTCTTGTATATAGAGTCTAGATTGGATTCAGCAGGACGGCACACCAGCTCATTTTGGTAGGAGGGTAATTTCATTTTCAATGCTTTATCTCGCAATCGTTGGATGGGTGGTGGCGCAGTTCCTTCGCCTCCGAGGTCACCTGATCTAATACCTCTCGATTAATTTCTTTGGGGGCACACGAAGTATTTAGGTTATGTAGGAAATTTGACTGTACAGATCAAGTCATTACCAGAATTGCGAATGCTGCAGCGAACACGAGAAATATTTGACATCTTAGAGCGAGCAGTTAGATCACTTTTATGCAGGGCTAGACTCTCTATTGCAGCTGGAGGAGATCGTTTTGAATAGAATTTGTAAAAATAAACTGTTTAAATAAGTTCACAAACAATTTTCGGATCTATATATATTAGAAATTTTTCACTCAAAACGACTTCAATAATACGTACTTAAGCTTTAGACCTGCAATCATGGGGCACCCTAGATAAAAACATTTTGTTCAAGCACTTTTTTTTGTTTAAGATTTTGGCTAAGTTCTGTTGAATAACCGTTCCTTTAATGCGCCATCTTAATATATAAAATATTTCGGACATTTTATCAGCGAATAATTTATAACCAGAAAAACTCAATCAAAAAATATGATCATAATACTTTTTCATATTGCTGTAATAATAATAATAATAATAATAATAATAATAATAATAATGCTTTATTTCATAATGACAAACTAAATACAAAAATACATTCTTGACATTCTATGGCATGGTAAAACCGTCTAGCCGGAGGTTGATAATGAGGAAGAAAAGTAAAATAATAACTAAATAAAACTAAAAAAAATTAAAAAAAAAAAAGAAGACAGCAATAATAATAATAATGACATGAAATACTTGACAAACAAAAATGATAATCGCTCAAAGATAATTAAAAAATGAATAATATTATGAAAATACCTATGTTATTTTATAATAATTCAAAAGTACATAGCTAATGCTTGTGATTAAAAATAAAAATTACAGATTGAATATAAAGTTATCTAACACAACAATAGAAACCGGGCCAATCATATTAGTTAATTAAATAAAATTGAAACTTTAATTGACATTACATAAGAAAAAAAATATGGATACTAAATAATAGAAACTAAGTAAAGTTAAATTCTTTAACTAAACTTTGGCGATAAATCCAAGATTGCTGCGCAAATTTAATAAGGCTCATAAAATTGTGCCCATTAAGAAGCTGAACTAGCTGATCCTTTGATAATGTTTTTGCACTAAATAGGGATATCTGAATTCGGAAAGTATCGGACAAACCTCCAAAAAGTGGAATATATCCTCCCTCACGCGGAGATTACACAAAGAGCAGCAACTAGGCTCTCTTTCAAACCAAGGGTAAATAAAGTAACTCACTTCGTAACTTAAAAAAAACAACCCAAATCCACGAGTGAAACTTCCACTGTCTCTATTTAAAACGTCTAAAGAGTAGTTTAAATCTCTATATAAGGACAACCTTGTCAATGAGATTGACGGGCTCTCTGTTCACATTCCTCATAATGCCTCGTTCTCAAACATTGCACTATGGTCGACAACTGACCTTGCCACTTGTCAAAACTATCCAACCCTGAATCAAACTCGCAAGAATATTTTTCAGCCAAGAACACCCAATATTTAAAACAGAATACTTTTTCTGAACAACTTCCAGCGCTACGATTCGAGAAAATCGATGATGTGGGAATTTAATAACTTTAGTAATATATCTGAAATGCAAATTTAAAGTAAATACATGAAGAAGGGTGGAGGAAGTTTCTAGAAAGAGCATATAGTTAGGAGTGTATGCAGGTAGTCCAAATAATTTTTTAATAAAAAAACGGTGAAACCTTTCTAGCAAATCATACAGCTGAAATCCCCAAATTTGGGCAGCGTAGCACACAATAGAACGAGAAACTGCTTTAAAAAAATTATATTTAGATGAAGGAGGAACTAATTTATTACAAACAAAATCGGACCATAATCTATTAATGCCAAACTTAGCAACCGATATTCTTTCAGATAGATGATTAGACATAGATAAACGAGATGTCAGTGTTACGCCTAAATACTTTATTAATTCACAGTTTCAACAGGCGTACCTTTAAAGAACCATCGTTCCTTTGAGGAAAGTCTACCACCCTTTCTAAAAACCAGCACCTTAGATTTGTTCATGTTAACTCTGAGGTTCCATTGATCGCAATACGAATGTTACTTTGAAGGGTAAGAGGGTTTTCCGCCAGGAGGAGCAGGTCGTCAGCATACATCAAAGTATTAATTACGGTGCCACCAATTCTTACTCCATCCTCAAGCGCCAAGGGCAAATCATCTAAAAAAAGAGAGAATAGAATAGGACTGAGAAGGCAGCCCTGGCGAAGACCATTTTTAACACTAAAAACCTCCGTAATTCCCATTCTACCCCTGACAGCGGAGGAAGCTTCCGAATAAAGACTTTTTTAAGTGTTGATAAATTTTGATGATACACCTAAATTAAAAAGTTTCAGATACAGAGATCCTCGATCTAACAAATCAAAAGCCGCCTTAAGGTCAATAAAAAAAACAGTACAGCTTACCTCCGCGACGTAAGAGTTTAATTTCGTTTGTGTTCATTAAAACAAACAAATTATCCAATGTCGAGTAACCTCTCCGGAAACCACAATGGCACTCACTCAAAAGATAACCATCCACGACAAAAGCTTCAAGGCGGAGAAGTAAGAGGCCAACAAAAATCTTTGCAATCGAATCCAAGCAAGAAATGCCCCTATAATTGGCCACATCATCAACATTATCCTTCTTAACTAATTGCAGTAAGAAAAAATAAGAAAAATCGATTAAAATCAGTCAGATTTGATTATTCACCTATAACTGTCTTTGGATTATATTAACCAGTATACGAAACTGAAAGTCAATTTTAATGTTGTTCCAAAAAGTCCAACTGTAGATCTATTTATTATACCTCCTCCACATGAGGTCACTCTCCTAATATTAGGAGTGATGGTTTTTCCTTCCTCCCCTCCTTAATTTCCATGTCTCATTCATAAACTCTTGAATAATTTAGTAGACAGATAGACAGCCGCTGCTGTAAAGGTCTGGTCTGTTTAATAATGTATAATACAATTCGAGCAGTATTACATATATTACAGAATTGTTTATTACTTTCTCTTATTTTTTATTAGCACAAGTGTCAAACAAACATTGGCATTATTTCTAAAAATTATTTCAATGTCAGAAGGACAAAAATCTGGTGTGAAACATGAGTTTCTCTTACTGCAGTTAATACCATTATAAAATGTTTACTCGATCGAGCTGGCGTACCTAGCATAGAGATGGTAGCTACATACTGGCTGGCCCAGCTAGCACGTAGAAATTGTATGGTTTACACTGTAATGAAAAATATACGGCTTTAAACAATGCACAAACTCATATCTACAATTCAATTGAAACGTCCCAGATTTTGCAGAAAAATCTTCAAAAATAATTTGTATGGAAAAATGTTTCTAATAAAAGGGAGAGGTACTTATGTCTGTCGACATTAGAAAAGTTTAAAGAATATCGTTAGAGCTATTTGTGAGGAAATCGCGCAAAAAATAAAAATTCAGTAAAATGACAATTCCGGTCAACCGATTTTGATGGGAACTTTCATATCAGATGCGATGAGAGTACCTAAACGAAATCCTAAGTTTACGCTTTTTTGGTTTTCGAGATATTCTGTTCAACCAACATACATACATATACACACGCATACACACACACACACACACACACACACACATAATATGTATTTAGAAAAAAACGTAATAGCAAAAAGCATCGCACATCAGACACACAATCAGAACTGTACTAGAATAATAGTAACTGAAAGTTTTGTGGTTCTGTAGAAAACTCTATTTCTTATAAATTTGATACAATTTACAATTCTTTCTCTTTCAGCAGTAAGTGAATGTAAAATTCTAAATTAATAGAGAATTACATTAATTAATATATCTCAATTTACATACAGACATTATATCTATATACAGATATCACAAACTAAAATAACAGAATCCAAATCAAAAATCAATTATATCAAATCTAAAAACCACCCCTAGCTCTCCCCCCCTCCAACAAAGCAGGAAAACTAACTATTCAATTAAACTAAAATGATCAATTGACAGCGTGCAGAGTACATGTTTAGAAACTGAGCAAGTTAATTTAATTAATTTATTGGTTACAGAGGTTGATTGATGACAGTACACAAACCAAAACTAAACTGTTAGAGCTATCAAAACTTCGGAGGTCATACGTTTATAATAAAATGGGACTTTTTAGTTTACTTTACTTTACAAATAAGCATAGTTTATTTATTTTAATCAATTTATTTATTTTTTTATTTTAAATTTAAACCTGACTTTTTTACATTCTCTTACACCCTAAGCAAGAGGATTGTGCCAAATTTTCAAAATTGAGTTTTCACCGGAAATGCATGTATTTTGAGGTCCCCTGAGTACGAAAAATCACTGAGGAAACTCAAACTTGGTATTCCGTTTGGGTCCACCACCGCATCTGAACCATTAAATCCATCAAAATGTGCAAAGCCGGACCAAAACCGAAATACATGTTTTGAGGTCTTCTGAGGCCGAAAAAATGTTTTTTATTTTTATAATTGATCTGTGTGTGTGTGTGTGTGTGTGTGTGTGTGTTTATTTTAGTCAGCATAACTCAAAAACGGGATGTTCAAACTTGTTATTTCATTTAAGTTCCACTGACAATAAGATTTTGGACAAAATCGGTCACCCGGAACTACCAATTTATCGAATGAATTTTTCAATTGTTTTGTCTTTTTTGCGATTATCACGAAAACACTTGAAGATTTTCTTTAAACTCGATCAACTACACATATAAAGAGCTTACTTAATTCTTATTTCAAACATTTTTTCCCTGAAAATTCATTTAAGGGTGATTATTGAGGCAGTTGTGAGGTTATAATTTCCTCTAAAGTACTATGTTAGGTTAACATACAATTCTAACATCTATATAATATTAGTAAGATTTAAATATGTTGCCGAATTCCGAGTGTGAAGGAGGTACGACTTTACGGAATAGCTTTCAATTTTCTGCGATTGTTTCCATAAAAACACCGGCGGTTTTCATTAATTTTATATACTAAATTTATATAGTGATCTATCACTCTTCTTTTAAAATTTTTGTGAGAATATAGATTGTATGTTTAGATTCTCTCATTGATATAAACTGGAAAATGTAATCATTCATTAAAAATTATGTTTGAAGAAAATTTATCAATAACACGACTCGTAACTATGTAAATTGTAGTGAGGGAAAGTTGGCCGTGTGTTTCACACGTCTTTTTTTTATGTCGGCAGTAAAAAATGCGTTGTCTTCAATTGTTTGCCAATTCTAAATTGCCTGTAAATCATCTAAATAATGAATGCTTAAATTAAAATGTGGAAAAAAAAAGAACTCAATGCCAAACTATTACCCACAGTCAGTTCAGCTGACTGATTTTGTTAATGTTGAGTCCAATACAGTAGTAGGTGTTCATCAGAAAATTATATTTGCTATTATATCAACGTACTTTAGAGTTATTTGACTATGTAAATATTAACAGGATTTTTTAGGGGGAGCGGGTGAAGGGGCCTGTTGCAGTGCGACCTACATGGTCTATTCTTTCACGTGCCTATGGGCGAGCCTCTCGTTTACAGCAGCCCCAACACGTTAAGATCCCTAAGGAATCTTAATATCCTGGAGGGCTCTAGGGAGGGTATGTTCCCCTCCTCCTGGTAACTACCCAGGTTTCTGAATTTTCTCTAAATGGTATCATCGCAGCCGTTAAAAGATATATTGGAGTTTCCTCCATCTCCCCATAGAATCTGCTTCGTCAGGTATCATCCTCTGAGTCTACAATGTCCCATGAGGAAAGCCGTAAGAATGCTGAGCTTATTCTTACTGAGGTCGATGCATGCTTCTGCCCTCCCTGCGTTATAATTCCCCAAGCAGATCTTTGCCTGCCTCAATCCTGGGAGGGAGTACCAAAGTTGAGACCTCCTTGTTTTCTCCTTCTTCTTGAGTTCCTGTAGGAGAGACTGGTCACTGACCCCACAAAATGGTTCAGGCCCTAGGAACTTTCCTTGCCAGAGCGTCGGCCACCTCATTCCCTTCAATGCCGAAAGAGGGTGTGACTTTATTCTCCCTGCCCAGGTCATTAAGCTTACCTAAGCATTCCCAAACCATTTTAGAGCTTATAACAAGGAGCTCAGTGCTCTAATGGCTGCCTGACTTACAATCTCCTGGTTCAGATATCTCGGGGTATAACCTATCGAGGTTATATTGAACGCATCTTCTAATTGCGTGTATTTCCGCTTGGAAGATGCTGGGAAACTTACCCATGGGTTCTGAGTGTTTGGTTCTTGGCCCAAACACCCCCGCCCCAGTTTCCTTCAGGGTCTTCGATCCATAAATATTAACAATTTTGCTGTTATCTGTAATAATTATAATCAATCAATGAAGATCAAGAATATTGAATCACACTTGGGACTCTTAATTTACCAACTGACCTCTACTGAACTCTTTAGAAAGTGAGTGGCCTGAGGGAATAAAGTGAGGATGTGCAGTAATAGTATAGTTTTTTTTGGGTTCAATCTGTTTCTCACTCTCTGTCTCTCTCTCTAATTCTTGGAAATATTTGGTATAATCTGATTATTAGGTAAAGATTTCTGCTAAGAATGAGCAAATATATGAGAAGGAAAATTGCTTTGTATTAATAATTTCTAATTTAATTCATAAATTAATAAGATCCTCTGTGGTTGTTATTTCTAACAGTTAATTTTAATGCATGTTTACTTGATTATTAATAAAGCTTAATAATAAATTTCATGTCAAAATACATAGCTTTCCTATTATTTTCTCTTTTATATGTATGTGGGAGAATTGAGATCGTGTTTATTCCGGAAATACATGTTTTGACGTTACATGACTTTGCAGAAAATTTGGTTAGCGAATGGTCTATGGGTGCGTGTAAAAACAAACATAAAGAAAGCCAAACTTGTTACTCCGTTTAGGTCTGACCACCTCCGTATCCGAAAGATTGCAGGTAATATCCATCAACTGATATGCGATTGCGATGTGGCAACTTTATTGAATTTTTTTTTTATTTAGCATAAAACTGTCGAAAAAGGATCCAGGATCCAACCATTTTGTTTTCTCAACTTCGGATACTAACTACACAAATAAATATCTACCACTTTTATTTGAACTATTCGATATTTCAAATTATTCTTGGAACCTGAATCTTAGAAGTTCTGGGGGCTTTTCCAGTAAAGTAACACTTCACTGTTACTATTGGACTACCTACGTAGAATGAAAAAAGGAGCTGCAAGAAATCCAGGAAGAAATTGCAGAAAATCAGGAATTTAGGAAGTGCAACTTTACAGTATAGGTTACTGAATTTTTTTTCTTACTTACTTCGAAAATGGTTTCAACAATTTTCTTTAAACTTGGAAAGCTGATGGGCACAGTTTTGTATTACTCATTTTAATTTGATGCATTTGTGACTGCTGATAATGATAGCATATTACATACCATATTACGATAGCATATTACTTACCATATTTCTAATTCCCCTGCCAACCGCAAGATAACGCCACTGTCGCTATTTGCACGCTATGCTTGTCAAATTTTTGGGGAACAAATGCCAAGCTTCCCACACCACAAGAGATGATACTCAAGAAGCCGTATAGAGAAAAAACACAGAAAAACTATCACCAGCTTCCGAGGCGACAGCTAACACTTCAACCAGCCTACAACCACTACTCATTGACAAGTCTGTCTCTCATCTCGTGCTTTTCGCCCTCTCTTTCTTGTATCTCTAAATTAAGTCCTTAGTAATAAATTATAAGTGTAAATATTAGGTCTCCAGTTCTAGTTTTATTAATTCTCTCCCACTATACATTCATTCCGTGAAAATTGAGGAAACTTAATGTTTTAGTTTAAATATTGGCTTCCTTTGACATGCGATATTTTTTGTTGACCTATCTAGCTCTCTTAATGACAGAGATAATAGAAGCAATCAACTCTCTGATCTGCTTGGTTATTAAAATTTGTTCCTCTATACTTGGTCTGTATGTCGGGCAAAGGACTAAGATCGTTTTCTTCTACACATAGTATTAATTACTAACAACAAGTTCTTTGTGACTTCGTCTTTCTTTAATAATTTTTAATTTTTAGTAATTATTTTATTATTTAAACTAAGAGGGTGGGTAACTTAATTACATCCTTTGGTTAGAGAAATGGCTCCGGCGGCGATCTAATCATCTATGAAATCTTCTTGGTCAAATTCTCTGGTTCCTGAACAGGCGGCCAATTGCAATGTCAACGTCTAATCCATTATGCCCGTCATTCTTGTATAGTTAGGGATAAGTAGATATTCCTATTAGAATCATCTCGTTAAATTATACGGTTCTTTTCTACCTTCTTTTTCTTAAATTTATTTACTTAGTTATATATATTTCTTTAATTATATTTACTTTTAAATATATTTATTTGATTTTATTTGCCAGAGAGACAGGATTTGCAAAGAGGAGAAATCTCAGTCACCGAGCCTTTCACACTGACATACTAAGTGCAATACTGTTTTTTTCTTCTTCCTGACAAATCTATCCGTTGTCAGGTCCATGCAATGCACATGATGTTAAGTCTACAGTGGTCAGTGAGGAGGCCCACAGACATCCTTATATCCGCAGTGGCCTTGTTGGAGTAATTCTGCAGTAAGACTAGTTATTTATTAACTTTTTAAACTCTGGTCTGCGGTTTTAACCCTCCATGGATGGCTGCACTCCGGAGACATTTTGCGATGCCGCAGACTTATTCAGCCAACCATATCAAGATTGAGCTTTCTGGGATTTTCGTTTTTGAGATACTGTTCACATCACACACACAGATGGCAATACTTTCTCTTACTAGGGAGTAAGAGAAAGGAAAAGAATAAGATATAATACTCAGTATTATTCCTCTTTGTTAGTTCGAGTGTGTAAAAGTGCCTCTTCTTATGGAATAAGTAATAAGAGAGAGTTGCAGATATTGAATCAAAATCAAAGCTTGATTGATCAAAATCACTTTGCCTCATTTATATCTGCTTTGTTGTTATTATAGTTTAGTTCACATTAAGACTGTTGCTGCTATTCATTGTAGACGTATAAACTGTGCTCTTTACAGATACCAAGAATTATAATGCTCAACAGGCTTTTCTCTTTCTCACTTTCTCGCACCCACTTCTATCAGTCTGTTTAATCTCGACTTCACTACAGCGTATTTAAATGAAGAAGCTGTCAGTTCATTGTTGAAACAAAGAGCATTTATGATGATAAACAATTTATACACATTGCATTCAGATTATCAAGTCTAATTATAACGTAAATTTGTTATTGCCCACGTACTTACCATTGCAGTTATGCATTTTTTCGAAAAAAAATTGTACTGTCCCTTCCTGTTACTACAAGAAGAACTGTTTCATTAGTGGCAAATTGGGTTTTATCCGGGAAACAAATATTTTGAAAAGCATATAAAGAAGTGGTTTGTAGAAAATGATCTGATTTTGTGCGTGCATGTGAGTGGGTATATGTATGTGAACTGTATAACTACTCCAAAACGAAAAATGCAGGAAGTCAGACGTAATATTCCATTCACGCCTATCACAGAAAGATATCGACCTGACAGGAAATTGTTAACAATTTTTTTTTTTATCGTAGGCAGAGGATCCTTGAATTTGTATTTCCGGTGAAAATTTAATACGAAAATTGGACACGTTTGCTTAAAAACCACTGGTTACTTATTTTGTAAGACTATGTAATGTTATGTAATAATTTCAGTTATTTTCTACTTCTCTAGGTGTGTTTATTTGTTTGTTATAACTGCATACTACTGTTTTGGTACAAGACAACGTTATTTAATAGGCATGCTATAGAGTGGGAAGCGGTGGTTTAGAAGGCTACGATGTCCAAAAAAAAAATAACCCCATGTGGGTCACTAGGGTTCTACTATTTCTTCGATCTGGTGCTTGTGCTACCGTCTCCAGGGTTGGAGGCTACTTTTAGGTAAGATCATGTTAGACGAGAGATGACGAGGGGACCGTATATCCTATAATGACCCTCTTTTGCTCAACATAACGTGCGTTTGCTCGCGCCGTTCTATCTATCCCATACTATTATGCTACCATAATAGTGACAGGTGCAAGCACCGTGTACTCGCACTATATATATATATATATATCTATATCTATATATATAAAACCATCTGCTTATTTAATTTAGGTTAAGAAGTGTACTGGGATAGCTTTGGCGAACGCGGATGATGGGTACAATAGACAGTGAGTGGTGTATGTGAGAGAGAGAAAGATGGTGGATGGTGAAAAAGAGGGTAATACTGCTGAGATATTATAGAGATTTACGGGCGTTAGGTGATGCTAGTGCAGAGAGAGTGAGAGAGTATATAGGAAAACTGGTGTAACACGTGTGCACTACAGGAAGAGTGAGCAGCAGGTCTGGTACTGTCCGTCTATTTATAGAAAGAGTGTACGAGAACAGAAGGAGGAGAGGGAAACTGTATGAGAGAAAGAGTATGTAAGGGAAAACTGCTCCCGAACCGACCGACCGACCGACACTAGGGATGTACAAAAGCTGGGTAATGTATGGTGAAGGGTTCCAGAGAACCCATTCTATGTCCTGCTGCTGCCGCTGCTGCGCTATACCATGATGATACACCATCATTCTATCCTCTTTTCAGGTCGGGCCAGTGTGTGATGCTCTCCGACCGATGGCGAACGCTCTTCACTACCCATTACCCCCCCCCATAAGTTGACCGAGGCTCACCCATACTCCCAGACGCCCTCACACAGTGTACTTGTATGTATGATGTGTGAGTGTCATGTGTCTGTGTCTGTGTCTTTATGTATAATGGAACTTTCTCTCTGTTGTATGTAACACCTTATGGCCAAACCCGGACTGTGGGGCGCAGGGATCTCTCTTTACACGATGAATATCAAGTTCGAACAAGCGAGCTAGAGCGTGTCAAGATCGATAATTCAGTAACGGCAGGGCTGACTATGGCTGAGAGGGTAAAGGGAAGGCTTACAGCTTTTCCTAAACTTGTCCCTATCTTTTTTTTTCTTAAGCAAAATATTCTGCTTTCCCTGCAGTGTGGAGAACATCCTTCGCAGGTTGTCCATGCTTACTTTATACTATGCTGTACTCCTATACAACAAAACTCTCTGGCCTATTGCATGGCCGATATTAAGAATAGACAAAAAATAAACGAGACAAAACATTTTTCGCCCATACTACTTTTTTTTTTTTTTTACTCGACACACAGTAAATTGGAAAATTAGAAAAAATTTAGCGACCAAACATTCACCCCCAGCTTATTACTGGATTCCTCATTTTTCACTTTTAAATAGAATTTTTTTTTTTTCACACTTGCAATTTATTATTATATTGACCAGATTATTAGCCGACCAGATATTGTCTGAGTAGAGTTTAAAACTGAGAAAATTGGCCAAGAAGATATACCATTGTCATTGCGAAATATGCCATAGACCAAGCTTTATTAGGGGAGTTCTGAAGGATTCATCCAGGGACTTCGGCAACTAGGAATTAGCACGGGTATTTATTGTAGACCCAGAGCGCACGTAAAAAAGTTAGGCCTAGAACGCCATGGCACGGGCAGATTCTTCAAAGTTACTATACTGCACCTCCTAATAAACTGCAGTGTTATCATTAAGAGAAACTGAATAACACAGGCACCTTCCTTAGAAATGCCCCTGGACAGGAAATTTCTGAAAAATATAGAGTGTGTAGTTAGCGGATGGCTGGCAGCATATCTTATCTGCAACAAAAAAAAATTGTTCAATCTGCCCAAATGCTACGTCATCTGCTATGTCGCATGAGAAGAAACGCCACAGGCTTGTCCATAATCCGGATAAGAATTCTGTAATTTAATTTTCTACGAGGAAGGGCATACCTTCCTATATTAATTAAAAATATATAGATGGCCAAAATTGCGAGTTTCAAGACAATTAGTAAACCGGAAGTGCGTTTTTACTGAACAGCTTTTACAGTTTTTGCGATTTTGTCCATAGAAACACCTACGAATTTCATTAAATTTGTTATACTCACTATAAAATTAATACACGCAGCAAGAGAAAGTTGTGTAAGTGTTGCACATCAGATTTTTTTCTTGCTCAGGTGACCTCAAAACATCAAGTGTGTGCTTAAAATTTTTTGTCTTATGAGATATTTTGTTCATAATACAAACACACACATACACACACACTCAAACAAACAAACAAAAATATTTTTTTTCATGTCTTGTAGTCAGTCTCATAATTCAATAATAACAATAATAAACTCAATATCATAATTTTTTTCCTTACAGCGGTAAATAAATTAAAATAAAGAAATAGCCAAAAACTTGTATTTTATTGGAATAAATTAACAGCAAAATATACGAGCTAACATTAACAAAGCGAATTAACCAGTAGTACGCGCCAATTATTACACAAGATTTTCCCCAAGTGATGACGTTAAACGCCTGTAATTCCAGGCCGATGACCAAAGCCAATAACTCGGCTTTGGAAAGCTTCTGTGCAGTACTGAATAACTGTTTGATAAATAAATGCTATTATTAATACTTTGTAAAGATTACTACAATTGATTCAATTGTCAGTAACTTACACTTTGTATGTGCGTATGTATGTGACGTTCGTGTTCAATCGGCATTAAGGTTACATATTTATTTCCCACCAAAATAAGTATTATTCAACAAACTTTTTTTTTTAATTTTTTTCTTTTTAAATAAAAAATTAATTATAAATTGAATTTAACAAATGCTGTTTGATATATTTTTTTTTTGACGATGTGAAAATTTAATTGATGTCAAAACAAAATACTGTGTAACAAACAACAAAAAAGTAATTTTTTGTTTGTTTTGTTTTGTTTTAATAAACTTTTGTTATCCTCAGAATAAATGATAGGACATATCGATTGGTATGTTCGATTCTAACCGCACCCTCTCTTCCTGCTCAACAAGAGAAATATAATATATTGTATAATTGAACAAATAAAATAAACTCCCATGGTAGTTGTTTAATCGGCTGTTCACTAAAAAACTCGTTCAAAAAAGTTTTTGACTTTTCGAACCAGTTTTTTTATACTAGTATACATTTTTTGCTTTCTACGACAGATGTTGCTGACGGGTTGGATTAAATTAAAAATAATGTAATATATCTTTATTATGCTGCATAATAATTTAATAATTGATCATTTAATTCTAAAAATGCGAATTATTAATTGGAAAAATAATTTTAATATTTATTTACCATTTTAATCCGTTTACTTTCTCTTACTGCTAGTAAGACGAAATATTGTGATCTGTCAATTTTCGATATTGAGTTTTCACCGGAAACATACATTGGTTCGAGGACCCCTGAGACCGAAAAAGTGAGTGTGTGTGTGGTGTATATATATCTATGTGTGTGTACATCATAGCGAAGTTTGAGTTTTTATCGGAAATAAATGTTTTGGGTCCCCTGAATACGAAATGTTTTTGGTCTATATCTGTGTTAAAAGAATATCTCAAAAAAAAAAATCGCACGAAGCTCAAACTTGGTATGAGCTACCTCTAGCGTCAGACACAAATTCGGGCAAAAACCGGAAGTGTAATTTTACTGAATGTCTTCTTCTTTTTTTTCAGTTTTTCGTGATTTTCTCGCAAATGGCTCCAACGATTTTCGTTAAACTTCGTATACAATTTCTTTGATACTTGATTTTGTTGGATTTAATGGGAAAGGAATGTAAAAAAGCCTTTTTAGTTTTTCCCTAAACATTTCGGGACGTATCCCATCGGTACACATAAATCGTATACTATCTGCACACATAAATGCCCATTTATACCTTTATTTGAAACATTTTCCTGTGAAAATTGATTTTTTTCAGGGTCCTGGTAGACCAATAGCCTTCTGCTTTTCTTTAAAACACCACTCCATTATAATATACGGTTTTACTACTTACATCACATTAACTAATATTAGAAGTTGTGGTGGTTGGTTCCGCAGAGCTGAAAAGCATCAGAGACATTTTCCGTGGTAGCCTGCTTCATTTTGTGGTCATCGACCACAAAATGAGTTAGTGTGAGTTAGTGTGAAACTAAGTTTGCTCTGTGCAAGTCTGTGTTGTCACACTGTCTGAAAAACGCATCCTGAAGGTGGGCGAACGCCCGAAACCGGTTGATGACCACAAAATGAAGCAGGCTACCACGGAAAATGTCTCTGATAATATTAGAAGCTTTGATATAATTCCAAATTTGAAGAACATCGGTTAAACGGAAGTGAGATTTTACAGAACGGATTTTTGAGTTTTTAAAAATTTCTCAAAAATGGTTACAATGATTTTCTTTGAACTCGGAATGCTTGCTGCATAGACAGAAACGAATCACATTTATTTGAAACATTTTTCTGAAAAAGTAGATTTTTAGAGGGGTATTGGAGGTCTGTCAGTTGGTTCAAATTTAAATTTACAAAGCTTTCTTGGTTGTAATCTAGAGCGCTCCACATAAAGCCGCTCAGTTAAAGTAGAATCGCAAACACCATTTTTATGGCCAGCCCAACCAAACATTGTAACATTGCAAGTTTAAAGAGCATTTTTTGATTAAATTGTATTATTTAGAGTAAGAGAAAGTCGTGTGATGTTTCACATCAGTGTTTTTTATTTTGGTATCATCATCATTTCCTGAGGAAATTATAACATCATCACCATAGAGGAAAAGCTTAAATTGCAGCGCCCGATATCACCACAGGTTTAAAGAAAAACATTGGTTCCGTTTCCGATAAAGACATAAATAACTTAAAATATATATACATATATATTCTGCAATGTGTCTTAATTTCCGCTTGATGGATTTTGACTAAAACCTTTGTGTCGATTCCACAGTGGTAACTAAGCGGAATTTACGCAGTGTGAGCTTCTTGTGAATTTCCATTTTTGAGCTATTTTTTTTTACACCAAAAGCTCACTCTCACGCTCTCTCTCCTCCTCTCTCTCGCATATTCTGAGATCTCTAAATATTTATTTCCTATGAAAAACTCAAATTCGACAAATATGAAATTCGAAATTTATAATATCTGTCTCATCTCAAACTGTAACCTCTATCTTGGCAAATTCTAAAAATTGATGTTAGAGGTGGGTATGTTTTATAATATTGGCGAAATTTTATATTACTAGCAAAATCCAGATCCTGGCATGGTAACTAGGGTATTGTCCTCTGAAATAAGCCACCCTTAGTTGTACTAGACACCACGTACCACGTGTCAATATCAGTGGATAGCACAGAGATTCACACGACGCGTACAACCAATATTCTACAATTGTATGTGCCGGCTGTCACCAATATAATATGTTTATATATACAAAACAAGTGAATAGTAAACCACCGGAAATGAGATTGAATTTCCCATTTATAATCAGCCCACAAAACCTCGCCTCCTATGTCACTTTAAACTTTAGTATATCGAGGAATGAACAACATATTACATGTATATATATATATGTGTGTATGTGTAAGGTTGGAAATTTAATTTCATTGTTTGATGGATATCAGTCAATTTTCTAATCCATATCAAATAATATGGAGAGCAATGAACCCAATCAAGCAGAACTCATTAACGATGAAAAGCAGGGCATCTACGAAAAATGCGTGCTCTTCCTACTAGAGAAGTTCAGAGAAGAGTTCGGGGAGCGGGGATTCGCGGTCTATGGACTGTGGTTCGGTTCCAGGGGAACGATCCCAAAAAATACTCTATCTTTTTTCGATGATGTCTGTATCGACATGTTGTTGAAGAGAGTAAACCCGTGAGCTGGCGTTCCTAGACCCGTAGGTACTCCAACCAGCCCACCTCTCAGGCAGCTTGGGGACGCTACTATCATCATCGCAAAACCTCGACCACCACGAAACCTTTCCGCTACTCGTGAGAACGGAGTCAGAATTCCGCCGGGCTTGGCTCACGATCCCGTGGTACCATTCTGTAGAGGGACAAGCCCTCTACTTAAAGGCCTAGAATGGTCGCTGGCCCGACCATGCGATATACGCACCGTCTACGGTTTCACCTTGCCCTCCTGGCACCCGCTTGGACGTGCCGTGCCGTTCCAGACAAGGTAGGTCTTCCGTACCCAAACCCAACCCTAAAGCTCTCTAAACCTGTCTCTCTTAATCTAACACAATCACCCCAATAAATACATACATCCAATAAATACATACACACAACCTACACCTAACTAAAATTTCCCTAATCCTATCTACCTAAACCTATCACTTTCATCTCAATAAATACATACCTTCACAAATACTCACACACTCCTTACTCCTAACACCTTTTCCCGGGGTGAGCTACTCAATATTCGGTCACCCCGGTTCTAACTACACTGTCAGGTACCAACACTACCCTAACCTAACCTACAACACTAAATCACCTTATCACCCAACCACCCTACCCCCTCACGTTCTTTTATTTTTGTATCGACAGAAAGAAACTGACGGTGATCGCAGAGCAAATAATCATTGACTCCCTCGGCATATCCATAACCACATATATGGTTCATGACTCCGCTGACTGAATGTGTTTCTTGTACCAGATTTCATGTTTTTTGTAGTATCGACACGAATCCAACGAATCAAATTGTTAATTGCTTGTATGACTGCCTCACCAATATTCTGTACTTTCGCTGATTTAATGGATGTCAACTTCAGTATTATTTAATGGATCAGTACGCTGTGTCATTGCAACTCAACTTAGTTGAGCAGCACCGCCGTTCGAGCTGGATGGTGTATCTCTCTAATTAATTGCAAATTCTTTTACAAACACAACAATTTACACCTAACCTCCTCTTATTGGTGGTTCTCAATATAACTGGCAAATTTTCCTTCAAACTGGGAAATTGTTATAAATTGCCTTTCCGCCAATCCTGCAACTTTCTTAGAATCAATTTAAAACCTTTTCAAACATTTAAATCATTTAACCAGACAGTATTACTTTACAAAATTATAAATATTGATGAATGTTTGCAAAGGAGAGTTTGAGTGTGATATTTTCTTTTTACTTTCACAAACTGCTATTACAATAAATAATGCAATCTTGTGACATTTTTCGGAGTTGAGTTTTCACCGGAAGTACATGTTTTGAGGGCCCCCTGTGTGCTAAAAACTTGTTATTTCTCTTAGATGCTACAATAAGGGGACCCGAGAATACGGTATCGGTCAAAATGGTCCACCGGAAGTGTGACTTTACTAAACAGATTTCTTTCTTTTGTTTTTGCGACTTTCTTTGAGTATTTTTTCAGAAAAATTGATCTTTGGGAAATTCTAGCGGAAGTTTTCTGCTAAAGTATCACTTCAGTCAATATACGCTTCTGCCACTTATATAATGTTAAGATAAATTACTAAATTATACAGGTTAACCGGAAGTGTGAGTTTAAAAAAATGGATTTTTGAGATTTTTTTTTTCAATTTTCTCGAAAATGGCTATAATGATTTTCTTTAATCACGGTGTGATGACTAAATAGATACAAAGGAATCACTTTTATCTGAAACATTTTCCTACCAAATTTTTTTTTAGGCCGTTCTGAGGAAACTTTTTCTTAGGAAGCGTTAAATTTAAAATGTATTTGTGTTTGTTCCATGTTATTGGCGCTATTTTCTGACTAATTGCAATCAATCAACTATCTGCTTTGGGCGGGTACATATACCTCACCACTACTATATCTGTTTCAGGACAAATGAGTAAAAATTGAAATTCAAAGAAAAGTTGTTATTTTATATATTTAATAACCAATAAAAGTTGAAAAATCGATTTCAAGTAAGAGAAGGTCGTGTGTTACATACCCAATTTGTTTTTACCATTTTGGATTTCTCCAAATCCCTTAGAAAAATGGACAGTTAATTCAATTAACAAAATAAAAAATATTTTTTTGTTCCAGGAAATGAAACTAACTTCACAAAAAAATTGAATTACTAACGAATGTGATATTAAAAATAGAAGATATTAAAGTTTTATCAGAGATGAAATGTCATTAAGAAAAGAATGAAATAAGTTTTGAAATTGGTTGGAAAGTGTATTTGTGCGCAGCCATCGCCACACAAACCAATACCCATCTTATCAAAGTTTTTGATAAGAAAAAGGTACGAAGAAAGAAGTACCAGAGAGAAGGATAGGAACAGAATGACTCGCGCAGGGTGCAGACCGAAAGAGGAAGTAAAAGGAAATTGTAGTTAGAAAGTATAATTCAAAGTGTGTTCTGTTTGGAACGCCCCTAAATAAAGGGAAGGAAGCATAAGCTGGTGTAGAGAATTGAGAAGGGTTCAAGCAAGAAAAACTCCTGCCGAACCTTCAGCGAAAACCCCCACTCTCACCGGTAACATTTTCCTTGTATAACTGAAAGAAGACGGGGAAACAGTGATGAAGAATATAAGTTCCGTCATGGTTATAGTAACAGGAAACCTGTACGAATAGCATTTTGACGGGAGGATGAAAAGGTGAAGCTTGATAAGAAAAGAGAGCAAAGAAAAGATAGATTCTCCATTTGTAATCTCACAACGTTGTTGCTCTCGTGAGATTGATCTGGTGAGGCTCTTTTTACTTTCTCAAACTGTTGAAAGAAAAGATTATTGCGACCGTGTCTGACATTCGAATTGGAGTTTTAACTGAAAAAAAAAGTCTATAGATCTTCCGAGAATGAAGGAAACCGTCTGGTATGAAACACTCACACGAATTTCTCTTGCTATAGTAAGAGAAAGTAAAAATTACGAGTAGTTCTCGTTTTTGACTATTATATTAGGTAGCTTTAGTTCTACAATACAAAAGCGTTAGCTCCTTAAACCAAAATTACTGGAAAAAAGTTAACTCCCATCTTTGGCTAATAAAATTGCTGCATGTGGTAATTACTACAAAAATTCATTACAATAAAACTATTTATAACTTCTACAATAATTCTGTGACTAATGGACTTTAGGCCAACTATTATAAACCCATGACCACAATCATCAAACTTAAAGCATTCAGTTATTACGCCTAGACTATTACTAACCTCTGCCCACGTTTTCTACAACAATTCACACGACCATAACTGCTTCTACTATTATAATTTTCCTAGCTTTTGAACACGTTGAATTTCAAGTTTTCCAATTTGGAAACTTCGCTCTCTACATCAGTTCTTCCAATTTTTCTCCCCTAACCTATTTTACCACTTTGAAACATTTTTCTGAAAAAAATTAACTTTAGGTAGTTCAGAGGAATCGGAAACGTTAAAATTCCAATATGTTTGTTCAATATTATTGGCGCTCTGTACAATGTAATCATTCTCTACCTGCCACTTTTGGTAGTTTAGCACTTGCCCCCCCACACCGACTGGAAGAAAATTTGTCATTTTATAATTAATTTTAGTAAGAGAAAGT
This sequence comes from Triatoma infestans, assembly GCA_011037195.1. Classification (NCBI taxonomy): domain Eukaryota; kingdom Metazoa; phylum Arthropoda; class Insecta; order Hemiptera; family Reduviidae; genus Triatoma; species Triatoma infestans. Next base: position 119,582 of record JAAEAF010001917.1, on the reverse strand, counting down.
TGTGAAAGTGTTCCTCACCGGTCCGTATACAAATCTCTCTAACTCCCCCCCTTCCTCTCCCCACACACACACACACACACACACATACAAAACATCACTTACAATAAAACTATTCTTTTCCATTCTCTGGAACCTCAAAACAATGAAAGAAAATAGGCAGGCCTGGAAAAGTATCTACTCTCTATACTTTTCCTGTATTCCTTGTAGCGTTAAGAAGGCAAATAGAAATTTAAAATCTCCTTGCTTTTTTTTAAAAAGGTATTGAAAATACTAAAGCTACTTCTAAAAGCACAGTTGTTATCAAAATGATTTTCCTTCCATTAGAGAAAGCTGCGATACTCAAGAGATTACTATACCCAAGAATAAACCACGGAAGCCGAATATATATATATATAAATCCATTTTGCCACATAAACCCACAGTATCATTAAATTCATTTTACCCCAGAAACGTGTCCCTAGGTAGGTTGGGTGAGTAATCGATTGTAAAATCGACTTATAATGAAAAAAAAAATCTATTGAATAATACGAAAAAGCACTCTGAGATGGATCATGTTTACAAACGAGCCATAACGAGCTTTCATCTCTGCTTAGTACCTAATTTTTCTCAGTTAAGTATTAGTAGAAAAGTTTTCATGTTTACGAGCAATTTTCTCTTCATAGTTTTTCCATGGAAGAAGTTTGCACCATCTAGTCTCTTCTAGTATTTTCTTTCTCTGTTTTTTTTTTTTTTTTTTTTTTTAATCGTGTGCTTTTCTTTTTTGGGGGCGATTTTTCTTTCCTCCAGAGAAACGTTATTAAAATTTAATGAATAATCCTAATTTATTTCACTTTCTCTTAGTGGCTGTAAACGGAAGTATATTGCGATCGTGACAAATTTTTAAAATTTAGTTTTCACCGGAAATACATGTATTTGGAGGTCCGCTATTTTGGAAAACAATGTTTTTAGCGAATGGTCTCCGGATGTGTGCATGTGGGCTCATACCATGTACTTCTTTTTGTAGAGTTACACCCATCCTAAGTTATGACATATTGCTTGGGTTGTGAGGAGATATTTGGCTGGCCGAAACCGAATGGCTGTCGAAGGCTATTTAAGCTTACGGTCTGATTTGTTCGGATCGTGATGATTCTCTCTAGACCGGGTTTGTTGTTGTTTTTCTTCGGGGTAGCTATGTGGGTCCAGAGAGGCTTTGGACAGCTTGTGCTTTAGTCTCTCTCCACAGACGAATAATATAATAAAAAAATGTGTACACGTGTGTGTGTGCGTGAGAACAAAATATTTCAAAAAATGCAAAATTGCAGCACAAACCTGAAATTCCCTTTAGGCACCATCTTCGAATCCAGCAGGAAAGTTTCGGCCAGATTCCATTCACCGGAAATGCAATTTACTGCTGTTTTTCTTGTTTTCGAAAACTCAACGATTTTCCATAAACTTTGCCTACTAGCTGTACGCATATAGATCTATCATTTATTTGAAACAATCTCCCAGACAAATTGATTTTAGTGGCTTAAATGAGGATCTGCCAAGTTTAGCTTTTCCTTTATTATTATTATTATACCGGGTGCCTGATAGCGTGGGACCTAAGCCTATATGGCTTTTATCCCCCCGATGCCCCCCATATCATCCCCTTAAATAATCTTCCCCCGGTGGCTTACCGGTCAATCTACAATATCCCAAGATATCCTTGAACTCTAACTCGCCCAGGCAGTCCTGCGAGAGTGGTGCCCTCCCAAATACGCGAAACCTAGTACCAGCGAAACGGGGACACTGACAGTAAATAGTGGTATCAATAAAAATGTATGGTTTTATCACCTTTATAATATTAAGAAAAAGTTTATGGAAAATCCTAGTCTGTAGAAAATCGATTTAATTACTCGTTTGTGAAAGTTCGATTTAATGGCGGCTGGAACGATTTTTTTTTAAACTTGAAATTCTAAATTCATACCTATAAGCTTATCCCTTTAATCTGAAATTTGTTTCTGGAAAAATAATTTTAGTTGGATGTTGGGCGCTGATTTATTAGTTCTACCTTAAATTGTATAAGCACTGGTGTTTACGTTTCATGTGGGCTTTATTGCAGTCACATTCAGCTAGCATTCGTCTCAAAAACCAACTCATGTAATGTTGAGATCCTACTTAACTAAACGTTGAAGTAATAAGTTCAGATTCTGAAAAAATACTTTATCAATTAAGTGCAGTAGAAGCCGTGAGAATATAACACTCCAGATTTACAAATATATCTCAAAATAAAATTCCACAAAATCCATTTATTTTTGGACAAATTCAATTAAAACGCTAAACCATCTAGTAGTATAATTGGTTCATCCCCTCCACGAGACTATCTATAGAAGGAAGGGTGAACAAAGAACATGGTTGGTTAGAGATTACTAACTGCTAGGAAATTAACTTTTAATTCCGTTATAATTTAACAATTTTAATTATAATGGTCTCTTTACGAATATTGTGAATTATAATAATCAACTCAAATGTTCGCATAAAATTCATAATTCTAAAACTTGTTATCACTGATCGACTAATGTATATCGATTAGTCGGAAATAGGTGCAAAGTTTTAGAATGATTTTTTTTAGTTTTTCACCATTTTCTTTAAAAAAGCCTCAAAGATCATGCGATACATGCTACACATATAAAAAACTCAATAGTTCAAATGATTTCGATAAAAACAATTACTTTATGAAGTTTTAAAGGAGCTGAGTTGTTAGCGGTTGATTCTACAGGGCCTAGCCATCTGGTGGAAGTTTGGGAAACTAAACATTTAATAAAAACATAATAAAAAATTCCCACCTCAAAAATATCAGTCAATCAAAATTGTGAGAATTGCATAAGAGAAAGTCATGTTCCACATTAAGCTTGAAAAAAAAAATTTAAGATGAAATCTGGCTTGGAATAAATTAGCCAAGCTGGAAATAAAATAAGTGAAAATTGGAGCCAGCCGGACAATACCACATATACTCTCACACAAAGAGAAAATATGCTGCCTTGGAAATAAGGCCCTATAATGACATTCAGCTTCGTGGTCTAGCTGAAATGTTTGTAATTTCCCAAGAGAAAGGCGTCTATCGTAAGTGTAAAAATTAAGAACAGACCACAAACTATGCAGAACTTCCTTCTGTAGAAAAGGTATTTCCATAATTATTGTCTAGCAGCCAGCTAAATAAAATAGTTGACGCGGAAATTTTGACCGAATAATTGAGTCTCCAGCATTTGTGCTAATGACGGGAACAAAGCAAGTTATCATCTAAGAACTGAATACAGAGGAAATTCGCGAGTAAATTATGTGAGAGATTATCTGAGGCGGAAAAACCATTATAGCGCTTTAATATTGATCACCTATATAAATTAACGTTTGCCATTTAGTATAAAATAATTTACGTCACTTCTTTTTAATCCTTATTTTATTTATTTATTTGAAATTTACAACTCTCCTACAACAAGTAAATAGTGTGACAAAAGTAGATGTGAGGAGGAGCATCGCCCAGTGATGACTCTTCAAATGAGTTATTTATTCATTGACTACATCGGCTAGCTCCGCTTGAGTAATCGGATGGAGTTGTCAGGAAGGGGCAAAGATGAAAGGTAATCAATTAGAGGGTTAGGATGATCGGAGAGGATAGAATGAAATTTTGGTACCGAGTTGAAATTAAGTGTTTTAAAATATTGTTACGTGCTAGCTGTGGTACTAACACGTCTAGATTAATGTGCTTAATTAGTCTACAATAAAAATCACTCCAGGATTACAACTTCCAATATCTTTATTAACAACCCATGAAGATACACATTTCAACCTAGAATTCAAGTTCTCAGAGCAAACCTAGCGTACACACGCAAACCAAATACTCTCACATATTTAACACAGATATATATATATTGTAACGTTTTTCCCTCTAGACTAGCTACGCAACTAGTTTTAAGTGGGTTCGTATAGATAAAATACTCTAAACTTCAATAATGAAAACACCAATTCATTGTTATACACAATAAATTACAAAATACAACACTTAATAATAATTACTTCACAGTTTACACCACAAAAGTTCACTTTGTTCACTTTTTATTCACTTTTCACAAACTAGTGACTTCGTTTATCACTGGAAAAACTCTCCCAACTCTCTGTGGTCTCACTATTTTACCGGTAGGGAATCTTCTAGAACTTCCTCGATTCTTCTTGAGAGAACTAGAGCGTAGCCACAAGGAGAACCTTAGGTACCTGCCTTCTCTCCTAGATAGCACTACTGGCTGCGTTACAATATATTTTTTTTTCTGGTCATGATTACAAAGATCATTCGACCATATTCTCCGATGCTTTGCTTGTTCTCATTTCTTCATTTACATGTGTCCGGCACTCAGAATTATTTTAATAAATCACCTTTTTCTTTTATTATTTAAACTTTACAATGATAAACAGCTAAGTACTCTACTAAACTTTGTAGAACCTCTGGAGTGTCTGTACCCTCTCCATTATTTTTACCTTCTAAGAACACGTAATAAGGCCCCCTATCCCCTGGAAGAAATATGTCAATTTTCTTTTCTTTACTAACCTTATTTTCAGTATTCACCAACTGGTTTTCCTCCTTCCATTCTTCATTTATTATTTTAGATTGTAAATTATTCGTTTTTCCAATATCCATATCAATGTCAGGAGGCTTATTTCCCCCACTCGCCTCTCCCATCACAACAATTGAGGTTAGTTTATTCTATGTTTTGAAAAAAAAGAAGATTTAAATACACTTAAAAGTTACCTTCCGATTATTGACTTTCATCTTAATAATTTGTGCAAAAGGAGCTTTTAAATTATAATAAATGTCACGATGTTACACTTTTTCAAAGCGCAAATTGTTTGAAAAATGTAGACAAAATAATTAGCGTTACGATTATTTTGGCTTCCAGCTGATTATTCATAAAAACAAATGAAGATTCCAAAATCGTATTTTTATCTCAGTCTTTTTTTTAATTTATTTTATCATGTAACTACCATGTGTATAAACACACATGGTCCCAAATCAATACCTATTTTTGCCAGTTTGCCACAATATGGTATCTTTAGATATGGATGGTTGTTTGAAGACTGATTTAATTATGGATGATTCTATTGGAGACAGTACCCGCAGAGCATTGCAGGAAATGAGGGAAAGTTCAACTGAGAATATTGACAACTTCTTCCATAAAATGACCACTAGGTACATTTATTGACTGCGCGACCTCTAGTGGCCAAAGTAACCAATAAAGCAGGCATTGGGTACAAAAAAAAAAACAGTAAAACTATAAAAAAAATCGATAGTATTGCAGATTATTAGATGAATAATCAATTCAATAAGCGTAAACTTTTCTCACTGCTCATTCAAGGTCATTGATTATGTTATGTTGGTGGTGGGTGGGAGGAGTTAAGGTTGGTAAACTTGTCAAAAAAATGTATATATAATAATAACGGGTGGTGTATTATTATAAGTACCTATATATTAAATTAGAGTGGAAGTGACGTCATGTCCGTGACAGTGCTATCATTATCGCTGTTATCTAGAATTCTCATCTAATTACGTTGCATGATAATGATTCCTATTAAAATATTCTCCTTTAATACCCATCCTAATAAAATAATACATATCGTACACCCCTTCCATTTTATACAATTTTTTATTTCCAATAAAACCTTGACAAAAAAAAAAAATTGTAACAGTCACTAAAAAAAACATGATAGTTCTCCATGTGACCACTCAGTGGTGAAAATTAGAGATTATAGAAACCCTTAAAGAAAAAGGTGAAAAATAACAAAAATAAAAATCAATAAGATCGCTTTTTCGATTAACCGATTTTCCTCAAACATGGAAAACTAGCAACACATTTAATGTTCCTTTATATGATGGACAGCTGGTTGCAGCGTATACTTACTGTGCTCTGGTGACACTATAGAGGAATGATTAATGTTGTACCTCCAACAGAACATTCAAAAAATTGTTTCCCTGGAAAAATTAAAAAGAAAAACTTCTGAAAATCTGAAAAAAGAACCATCAGTAATGAAATGGATCAATATGTCTCCGTGCCACTAGTACTCTAAGAGAGCAATCTAAGGAGAAGTTAATTTAAGTAAGGAGGACAATTTAAGTTATATGGACACTGGAAGAAGCAGTTAACGAGAGTAGGAGCTAATCCTGCCGCACGCCTAAAAAGAGTACCTGAACTCCAGTTCACTTTCATTCTAACGCCATTCGAACAACCATCAACACTCACCTACCATCGTTCTCACACCATCACTCTGCCAGTCTGTCTGTCACTCTCTTCTCACGCTACCATACTCTCAAACTGAATTTGTAAACTCCTTGCAGTGCTTAATATTCTCATTTAATATAAACAGTGTTCACTCACATAGACCATTCGCTAAAAACATTTTTCATTTTCATGCCCAGAGGACCTCAAAACATGTAGGTATTTCCAATAAAAACTAAATTTCTAAAATATGACACTTTAACCAGCAGCAAAATAAAGTAATACAATTAAACAATTAGTAAACAAAAACAATAATAACATTTAAGAGGCGAGATTTTAAGACCTGTATTATGAGAAAAGGATATTATGAGACCTGTATTATGACAAAAATATAATCACACACACATACACACACACACAAGTAAATTGGGAGTAAAATGAATTAGATAAATAAATGAAGAGTAAGGCGGTATTAGTATAACTGGTAATTATATCAGGTGTTACACACTTGTTGAATTAGTAACAACCCTAAGTATAGCAACATTACTATATCTCCTAATGAGCTCTCTCTCACTCCCTCACTTTCTCAACATGTATATATATATATATCTGTCTATATATATATCTATCTGTCTCTCTCTCTCTCTGCTTTTATATCCATTGTTATTTTATTATTAACGGATGTAAACTCTGCAGTGGGGCGTGTGTTGGTGTAGTGGTTATGAGATGGACTTATAAATGGGAGGACCCCAGTTCGAGTCCAGCGTATAACTGCTAAATTTTATATTTGTTTAAAAAATGTTAATAGTAAAGTAGGTGTTTCCGCCCCCGTCCACGACACCTAATTTGGTAGTTGGACGTTAAGGCCGCCTGAAAAAAAAAAATAATAATAAATTCTACAGATATTTAATAGATTTATAACGTATTATGAAAAATTAATGAGTTTGTGCAGAGAGGTTGTGCAGAGAGGTTTTAATGTACCTAGATTTAATTTTTCACGGTAATAATATATCATGATTATCATAATAGCAATACTTCATGCGCTTCTTTTTTTTTTGCTTTCCCTGGTAAGAGGAAGTATTGCAATCGGGTCAAATTTTAGAAATTGAGTTTTCACCGGAAATAATTGTTGTGAGGTCCTCTGAGTAAGAAAATAAAGTTTTTAGCGAATAGTAAAAGTTGTAAACAGAATATCTTAAAATGAAAACAAAATCTTAGGAAACTAAAACTTATTATACATTTAGGTTCCATTTGCTGCATGTGAAACAAGATTTTGGTCAAAATTCTTTCAATGTGGAAGCGCTACTTTACTGTATATTTTTTTTTCAACAATTCGCGATTTTCTCAGAATTGGCTTCAACGATTTTCTACACTTTTGTGATGCAATTTTCTAGGAAAATTAAATGTATTGCTAGAATTACTAATATGAGAAAAATGGTTATCCGGAAGTGCGACTTTACTGATTAAGTTATTTAAGCTTTTCCGGAATTGTCCCTAAACCGGCTACAACGAGTTTCTTTCAAGCTGGTATCCCATATTTCTAGGAATACATACAAACGTATCACTTTTATTTTAAACATTTTCCGGAAAAATTGATTAAATGTGTTTCTGAAGAAACATGACATTGGATTTCGATACTTTAGTGCTGCCCTACTTTGAAGTTCAATGTAATCAAGCAATTCATCTATTTTCTGCCCGAAGGAGATGTACATGTTCATGTACACCTCTCTCATCAAGTTAGGACTAAGAGAAAATGTGTTTATATTGTGTAAAGTAAAATAAGAGAAAGTCATGTTTTTCACGCTAGAGATTCTTTTCGTTTTGCTTTCTCTTACTGGCGTAATTGGATATATTATTATTCTGATATCGGTCAAATTTCAGTTTTCAGAGGAAATACGGGAGAGATTCAAATGACCAATTCAATTTGTATACAGTTTACTGAGAGAATCACATAACTTACCTAAATTTTGATGTTTCTCCCTCATACAATTATAATATATTCACTTCCTCCAACTCTCTACTAGCTTTTTCTAAGCAGGCAGAGAACGATTCTTTGTCTTGATGTATCAACAAAGTTTTGACAATTTGACATTTTGCAAATTTTTTTCATTTCTTCGTTGCTATAAAAAACTTGACATCACGTAATGATGAATTAATTCATTGACAGGACTATAATAAAATGAAATCTGATCTGATCCAAGAACTACGTTCTTAAAGACGGATGTGGTAGAACATTCAATTTTCAATTTCATTCCAAATTATCCACTCATTCAAATATCTTCTAACCCACCAAGCTCTCTTTACTTCCATTCTCTCCATAGATCTGTTAAGATGACTGAGGTATCGATAGTTACACGAGCATCTATTTACCAGACGATGACTTCCTTGAGATACAGTCATACTCTCTAAGGCGAAAATGATGTATTACGGCTGTCATCGCAGTCCATGATGAGCCAATGTGTGCGCGCTGGCATTAAGCCAAAGTGCAATCTTCTATCCTCATTGTACTTAGTTGTTCTATGTGTAAAGGTTCTATGTGAACCTTAAAAATAGTAAAAGAATACTAATAAAATAATAAAGAATACTAATATATACTAATAATAAAAGAATATGAACACATTAGACCGGTCATGTTCGCCGACATATAAGTATCAGATTTTGTACTATTCAAAGCTATACCTTGGTTTCTAAAGAATGTTTGAATGTTTTAGGCAAACCCTTAGCCTATAAGAACCTAAACAGAGGATGCCTTATTTAGAAAATTAAGAATTAATAATTCGTAATGTTGTATTTGAATTTGATGTTGGTAATAAGTTCTATTCTGACATTAACTAATAAAGCTTTTCAAAAAAAGTGATAATATAGCATTTGTTTTCTGAAAATATTGATATTTAATCCGGGCTCTAAAATGTATTTTTTCTAAAAATAAAAAATGTTGTACTATAAAATAAAAAATAAAATAAAAATAAAAATACATAAATTTAGTTTGAGTGCAGCCATTTATTTGTACGATGAAAGGAGGAAGGGTCGTTATACGTAATTATATAAAATAAGTGTTATTTAACACGCCAAGTCTGTATCGTACTTAATTAGCCGTAAATTATTTTGGTATACTGATTTTAATGGAGGAATCTTATATAATTTTCTTTTTTAAACAAAAATAATTTTCTCAAATAATAAAAATTTAAAAAAATAAAGATTTCATAAATATTCATTAAATAAATATAATAATATGATTAATAAAGTTCTGCAACTTCTGAGGCGGAATGTCCGTTCAAAAACTCATCCACTGTATGATTGCATGCCCCATATAGAAACTTGCCCTACTAGTAATAGTCTTCCGCACAGCGATTATAGATTTCAGGCCTTCCAAAAGGAAGTGGATGCACTTAGGTCTCAATTGTGCTTCCCGAATAAACTCTTACATCAGCCCTGTCCCATGAATGAGTAAAGAGCCAGAACCCTATCGGTCATCTCGTCTACAGATGAAACAACCAGGATAGGAAGAAGATAAAAAGGTACGGAGTTGTGATTAACATCTTCAATCCAAGGGCAAAGACCGAAAGACTACAAACCAGCAGTAAGGAAGGTGGTTTGAAAAAAATTGATGGGATTTCAATCTCTCTCTCTCTCGGGAAATGCTAGTGATGTCCCCACGGTGCAGATGGGTTCCCAAGGCATTCAAGAAAAGTACCCCCTGATGGGTAGTTTGGGTTTATCAGAAGAAACTAACTTAAGATCAGGAAAGAAACTGACAAACGCCCGAAGTCAGGGATAGGCTTGATATCGAGAGATGTCTTCGATTTAGACGCGCCAAAACTGAAAAATCCTCACAAAAATGATATGCTAATAGTCCATTTTGCGGTAATGTTTTCTTAAAAAGGCCTCCATCAGCAGTTTCTAAAAAAAAGCAATTAGGCTCCTTTTTCCACTTCAAACATGGCTCCTTTGTCCCGAAATTCAAGCATGTCTACCAGAAATAAACTGATCCTCTATAAAGTCGTCGTCCGTCCAATGCTAACATATGCCAGTGCAGCTTGGAATTCCACCTGTAAATCTAACCTCTCCAAACTCAAATTAGCCAAAACCAATTCCTTCATTTTGCCACAAGTTTACCTCGCTATACCCGTATTTCCCATTTTCATGAAATCACGGACACCTCTTCTATTACTGACTTTATTAAACTAAGACTGAAAAACTACTCGCTTGTGTCAGGGCGCACCCTAACCCTCTCCGCCAATCCCTTGCTGATTATGATTCTTCACAGACCTACCGCCATAAAAGAATAAAACATATACTTAATTCATAAAATTTAATCTCTCCAATATTCAATTTTCTGTATAAACTTTATTTTTCAAATTTCAAGGGGTTTTTAATCAACTTTTTTCCCCAACTAGTAGTTATATAGTAAATGTATGTATTATATCTAATGTTAGCTATAGGAAGGGTGTAACATAATTATATAGTTGAACTTACAAATAATCTGTGTAAATTTGTATATATATTAGGTAAATAAATGTTGTATCTATCTATTTATATAAATATTATATATATGAGTAAAATGCCAGAACCCTAGCTGTTATCTCGTCTATATATATATATTACATCTCATCTCGTATATATACCCTTACTATTTATCGCCAAAATAGAAAATCCTGGAAAATCAAGTACATAAATTCAAACGCAACTCAAAAAAAAGTAAACAATTTGTAACATTTGTTTTTTCATTGTTGACACACAACAAACAGTTTTTTAATGGTGATTAAACAAAACAGAAATAGAGTGGGGGGAACAGCTTTGATTTTTCACACTAATTGTGTCATTTACTTAGCCCATACTGATAAATTACAATAAAAGTAAACTAAACATGTATACACACATAAACAAGAAAAGTAATTTAAAACTTAATGCTTACTGACACCCCCACCCCCACCCCCACTGCTATTTACTTTTGACTATAATCATTAAAATTGTTATTATACGTCATTAAAACCACCCTGTTATAAGAATGAGATGTTTAAGTTACCTTTAGTAAAGTTAAAACTGTTGCATCATTTAATATCTGCATTAATTTCATTTATTAAAAAAAAAAGGAAACAGATTCCGTGAAAATGTTTCTCTTTTTTTAAATAAAAACATAACACATTTTTTACAATATTAGCATAACGTTAAAAGCGTAATCAGCTGACATAATTCTAACAAATTATAATATTAGTTACTACTTTGTAAAAGATCGATCAGCAGACTTTTCTTTCTATAGTAGACCTTAGAATTATATTAGAACTGGGAGCAGGAAATGGTGGTTGGTGATATTAAACAATACTAACTATCTTCTTGCACTCTAAACCCTAATTATTTTTAAAGATAAAGTGAATAAGGAGAAAAGAGTATTAAGAGGAGATAGAGTGATCGAACTTACCATGCCGTAGAATGTCAAGAATGTAATTTTGTATTTATTTTGTCATTGTGAAATAAAGCATTATTATTATTATTATTATTATTATTATTATTTCTTTTTCCCTTTTGTTAAGGTGTCTCGAGGCTTCTATTTTTATTATTATTATAATTATTTTTTCTTTTATTTAAAGCACGTCAACTATGGTCATTGGCGCCTGGAAACTTTTCAGTGCACTGCCGGCCTCCGGACAGTGTTCCCTCGTTGCAGACAACACTGTCCATCACCGGACAGTGAGCTGTAGAGACAACTAGGAAGAAAAAATCTAATGGTAGCACAGCTGGACTCGAACCCGGGTCCTCCGCGAAAGAGTCCAGTACGCTAACCCTTCCCTTATAATTATTATTATCATTATTATTATTATTATTATTATTATTAAATTGATCGAACGAAAAGTGATGATGTCTGTATGGCTGTAGAATGGTAGCGTTGGCTAGTTAGATAGTTCAGCTTGTTCGGCAGCGTAGCTAATTGTTTATACTAACAGTCAATTAATTAACATGGTTAGCTTGGTGAAAACTCTCTGAAAAGTATAAAAGGCTTTTGGCAGAGAGGTGAGTGTAGCTTGTTAAAAACAGCAGCTTGATTAACTCTTACAGAATTGTGTGTTGACTGTTCAATGCTTGTTTTCTGGCTGACTGTTTCCTACTTGATAGCTTGTCAAGCACACTTCATTGAGTCTGTTTTTTTAGGCTCTTCATAATGTAGTTTTTCATTAAAGATGAGATTGCCGGGCTTTCAGATGACTTTTTCCACAGCTCTTAAGGTATAGTTTGGTCATCAAAGTCCGTACCCCATTTGCCCACATAGTGAAGTGAGCTTGACAGAGGAGGTAATGCATAGTTAACATGCGCCTGCTTATTGTATCGTTCTGGCAAATTTCCTCATCAGAGGAGTGTACTATTCCATTATTTGTGAGGGTATTATAATTTCTGGTTTTAAGGGATAAGGGTTATCAGAAGATGACGACATAGTAGGGCAGCAAAACGGTAACGGAAGTTTGAAGTTAAACCTACAATCAATTTTTCCGGGAAAAATATATATTTCAAATAAAAGTGCTACGATATGGAAAATGCTGTATGAATACACTTAGTTGCCAAGTTAAAGAAAATTCCTTGGAGTCATTATTGAGAAAATACCAAGTCCTAATCTGCGAGTTGCATTTCCGATCAACCGATGTAACTAAAAAAAAAAAAAAAATTGGTGTGAAACACTCACATGACTTTCTCTTATTAGTAATTAATACAGTTTAATCAAAAAAGTTTCTTTAAAATTACAAGGTTACAATTTTAATTGGGCTGGCCACAAAAATGGTGGCGGGAATTTTATTTGTATATCTTTGCGGTCTTATGTGGAGCTATTAAAAGCTATTCGCCCAAGCCTACTACAGAACTACTCTGACAGTCCGGGCGGCCGTATGGATGACTGTAGGCCTTCACATTGGCCATTGCAGACTTAAGAAAGAAATACACCGTATGGCCTGTGTAGGTGTGAGAGGCTTGTGAGGTTGAGATTTCGCCTCTTAGGGAAGGAGAAACTGTGCTTTACCCAAGTGTCTTTCTCTCAAGTTCTATGTCTGATTAAACAGACAGGCCACCACCAATTAGACCCATAGAAATAGCGGTGGCGTGATATTAATAGCCAACCACTTCAGAATCTGTCTATCATTCCCATTAAATTGAGCAGCTTGCTCTAATTTAGAGCAGATACCATAAAAAATTTCGCGAAATTTCAGTTGAGAAATCGAGAAGCCCACTCCTTAAACAAATCTAATTTAGTACCCTCCTTCCGGCCTATCGGATCGGAATCTTTGTTGCTTGTCTCTATGTTGTTGTTGATCTAGTTATCGTAACTATGTTACTAGTTGACGTAGAACGTTGTTTTTAATAAATTGATTAACAAAAAGTGATTAAAAAAAAAATAAATAAATAAACACTGTCTTCTTGCATTATTAAATAAAAGTGAAATTAAGATTTGCACAAGTAAAAGTGATGGAGATTGTCTTTCACGTTGCACAACGAGGAAAACAATAAATGGAAAACCCATAAAATAATTCGTTGTCTACCTGTTATGTTCGTGCGGCCTTTTCCTCACATTTACAATTCTTACTTACAACACCCTTGAGAGGAAGTAGTGGTGTTATCAAAAATAAATTTATCTTTACCACCTCCACTTCGCCACCATTCGCCGCCGTCCCCCAACTGGGGTTTTCAGGATTTCAGAAATGTAGTTCTGCTGATGGCGGCCAGTCGGCACTGTTCACTGTGTATAAGTGGATAATATCTATGCGCCTAATAGCGTGCCGAGATGCTTTAAATTGCCCAATGGTATAAGGTTATTTGAAGATAACAATTCATCCTTTATTTGTAGCCCTAGAAGAAAATATGGAAGGAAGGTAAAATTAAACAAGAAATAAATAGTATGAGTAATGAATACGTAATGGAGATACTTTCTTTTTTACTCTCCCTTACGGCAGTTAGAAGAAGTATGCGATCGTGTTAAATTTCCAAAATACTTGTTTTGAATTTCTCTAAGTACGAAAATAAATCTTGTGAAAAACACTCATACGACTTTCTCTTACTCGAATTTACATAGTTACATAGTCTCTAGTTTATCGAACCCTAATATATAACGCTTCTTCTTATTATACTTGTTTAATTGCACTTATAGTTAGTTCGATTCCTTTTTTAATGTTGTGATGTTAATGATGAGCTCTTCAGGTTAGGAGAGGAGTGTTGAGAAAGTTGAGATTGAAAACCCTGCATACCCGACTACGTACCCGAAACGTAAAGCAACAAAATTTTCTTTAAAACTCCTCTGGCCATAGCCGTACAAACATTTGCCTTCTTTTTCAACAATTGAATGAAAATTGTGAGTTTTACTTTATAAATCACATTAATTATATAAAACAGTAAATATTATGTTAGAAATGACTTGATTTTTTGCATTTTTTTCATAAAAAATTTGTTTTGCCTATTTGATAGTTTATAAAAGATCTGCGGAAGGAAAATTAGTAAACAAATTCTATTATTGAAATAATTAGCTTCAAATAATTAACCAATCACAATGTATGTCAAATGTGGGCGTACAGTTACGCCAAACAGAAACTTAAAATATCATGGCCACGCCCACATCTGACACTTTTACTTTATTTACAGCTAATTATTTCGATGAAAAATCTAGCTTAGGTTTTTTTTACTAATTTTTCCCTCCATAGGTATTTTATAAATTATCAAATTGTGCTATAAAATTTTCTATAAAAAAATGCAAACAACCAAGTAATTTCTAACATAGTATTTACTGCTTTATATAATTAATATGAGCTATAAAGATAAACAAATTAGCATTTTCATTCCATTGCTGAAAGAGAAAGTAAAAGAGAATTAAGCGGATTTGCAAAATACAATGTAAGTCAACCATTTTGTATTTGCCGTCTGTACTAATGGAACAAAATAAAATTGATGTTAAACACACAAACATTTATCCAAGGAATTCATAATATTAATTAAAAAACTTTTCTTAGTCCTTAGGAGTTTTTAGCTATTCATTATGGTGTCCTTAATTTTATGTATGTGGCGCAGTCCTCAAAGTACTGTAAGAATACTATAAAGATAGAAATCTACGCATGCGCTAATTCATTCAAAATCAAGTTTCTCACAACTAGATAAAAAAAGTGAAAAAACTGTTTAATAAAGATGCGCTTCCGGTTTACTAATTTTCTTGAAACTCTGAATTTTGGCCATCAATTTATTTCTAATTAATTTTGTTTAGATGGTAGAATTGTATAATCAACTTAGATATGGCTCTTTAGAGGAAAACAACCCTACTCCTTCCTAGAAAGCCCCCTTAAATAACTTTACCCGGAGAAGAGTTTAAACTAAAAGTTGTAGCTCTTTATAGTTCACATACTGAGTTAAAAGCAAATAGTGAAAATCGTTTTAGAGAAAATTGCAGAAAACTGAAAAATACTTTTCCGTAAAAACGCATTTCCAATCATCTGATTTTCTTCAAACTCAGAATTTCAACAACATGTTTAATTCTAATTAGTGATACAATTGTAATAAACTGAAATAGCACTTTAGAGGAAAACCTACTCCCACCCCTCCCCTAAAAGTACTTTGAATGCATTTTCCCGAAGAAATGTTTCAAATAAACGTTGTAGATGGAACGTTGTGTATGTGTAGTTGATAAGAAACAGTTTAAAGAAAATCGTTGGAGCCATTTTTGAGAAAATTGTAAAAAAGTGTAACAGTAAAGTGGCACTTCCCGTTAAGGAATTTTGACAGATAACTTACTTTCAGATCCCAACGCACTTAAACGGAACATTGAGTTTGAACTTTCTGCGATTTTTTGTTTTTGAACTATGCTGTTCACATACATATACACACACACACACACCACACCAAAACACACAGACTTTTTGGTAAATACATTTTTCTTCATACTTAGGAGATCTCAAAATGTGTATTTCCGGTAAAAACTCAATTTCGAAAACTTGACACGAATGAAATACTTCTTCCCTCCTTCTGTGGAATAAGAGAAAGTAAAATTTATCGTCACAGACTTAAAGACAGACTGATGCCATTTATTTTTTTTATCATCCTGATGGTTGAAATGAATAAATAATGCTAAAAGCATACAGACCTTAAATCTAATTTATTATTTGTATTAGATATTTTATATTCTTTACCGAATATTAGATTTATTTAATGCAAAATATTTTTATATTTTCTATTCTTGGCATGCTTTATTCCATCTTTCTATCAAATTGGCTTAGGAACGCTTCAATAACTTAGTATAAAATGCCAGTTGCCAGTAAAAAATAAAAAAAGAGAAGTAATGCAACCAATATTCAGTCACGCCAAATTCTGAAGGTATGCACTAATGACGTAATTAGGTCACGTGATCGTAGTTAGACTACAATTTCACAATTGTTGTTTGCTATAACACTTGTCTGTAATCCCTGTTTGAATTGTATTTTATTATTATGGTTTTTTTTTTTTTATAAAAGTAAAGCATTATTACTATTATTATCAAAGTAATTGATAATATTTTGGAAAAATAAAGATATTAAAATAAAATAACCAATTGTATTATAACGATAACAAGGTGGCTCTTAGTTTAATATTCCAAACTGAACACTAGGTTCGCTCATTATTCTTTTTAAATGGGGTCCTTGAACAAACACAATTTAAAGGTATTTTCTCCATAGAATAGAGAGAGAATTTTAAAATTCTTTTAACTTTTATTAAAACCTTTAGAATAAAATAATTATGAATTTTTTTAATATAGCACTGAATAAATTTAAAAAAAAAATTGATATTCTCTACACGAATATATCACACAATACCACGACTTCCTCTTATTTTAATTCTGAAAAAAAAAATCTGAAAAATCGGAGTTTGAAGACATTTTTAGTTTCCTTATTTCCCACCAAAAAGTGAAATCTAATTTATACGGGTCAGCAGAGCTGGAAAGCAACAGAGATATTTTCCATGATAGCCTGTTTCATTTTGTGATCATCGAGCACACATGAAGTCCCCGAACTACGAAAAGACGATTGTAAAAAACAAAAAACAACAAAAAAACATAAAACCCGTTTTAACCTGTCTCGGAATGTTAGACATTGTCCAAAACCGATGAAATATCATTTATTATTAAGCTTTGAACGTAAGGTACTGAGAAGAATTTTTGGAGCTATGCATCAGGGACAACAATGGAAGCAGCGGATTGATTGACAATGAATTAATTTCGAATCAGATGATTGTTGGTCTTCTTGATAGGAATTTGGACATTGTAATCGTAACAATATTCTGCCGACTTCATTGGACCGATCACATAGCTATGATGCCTAGCAATGAGGTGCGCCCCCACCAAAAAAAAAATATAGGACCAACAATCATCAACATTGGATCCAATACATGGCAAAAGGAAAGTTGCCAGAGCAAAGCTACGATGGACAGTTTGTGTACGACTGATGTTTAAGTCCACCTTAGAAACTGGAGCCTGGAGCACAACAGTGTATGATTGAGTCCGTCTGGCGGACGTTTTTGTTGGAGGCCATGATTCTACGCGGATTGTAACGTTTAGATATCGCCGAAGGATCCGTCACGTAATCAAGAAGTTGCGACCTCACTAAATGTTTATATTCATGTCGGCGTGGAAGGCAGTGAGAAGCCGACACCCTGGCAAAAGAAGGCCCTCTATCTCCTCTCATTGGTCCAGAGCCCTTTTGCGGAGTCAGCGAACCAGTATTCTTAGAAGAAATCAAGAAGGAGGAGGTGGCGAAAAGAGCTCGTCTCTGGAACACCTCTCGGGACTGAGACAGGCCATGGTCTGTCTGGGTGGATATAACCAGGAAAGGTCGAAAGCCTGCACCAATCTGAGTAAGAACAGGAATCCAGATTTCTTTCGGGATTCCTTACGGGGCATTGCAGGCTCAGGGGACACCTGAGGAAGCTTGGCCTAGAAGATGATGGCACATGCAGATTGTGTGGGGAGATGGAGGAAACTCCACACAGACTATGATGCCGTCATTCAAAGAAGATTTAATAGTCTGGCGCTTTATCAGATAAAGGAGGAGGACCTTAGAACCTTCCAGGATTTTGGGATTCCTTAGGGAGCTCAACCTGGAGAGGAAGCTGTAAATGAGCTAGCTCATCCTCGGCACCAGAGGGGCTATAATAAATCATAAAATGGTCGCAGAACAGAACCCTCGGGAAAAAAAAATATTTATATTGTCTTTTCTTTCAAATTTTAGGGATTTTTCTCTCAGCGACCCTAACGCCTCACCATAACTAACTCCACGCATCTATAATTCTGTCGCGTTTTGATTTCAAACCTTTTCCCAGTAAAACTGATTTGTGTATGAGTTGATCCAAGGTTTTCTTTAAAAAACGGCTAACCGTAATTGCGCTTTTACAATTTTTTTTTTCTCGAAAATGAATTTTCTCTGAACTTGGTGATCTTACTATATACGTCTATATATATATCACATTTACCTGAAACATTTTCCCATGTTTTTTTTTTGGAGTGGGATTCTACAGGAAGTGAAATGTCTGACATTTTCCTCTACAACTCCATTTTAATCAAATTTACTTCACGTCAGCTGGTACCCATTTAGTAAAACTTTCAGCTTTTAAATAAATTTGGCGGTCAGAACGGTCGACCATAACAAGCCTGTGAGTTTATTAAACCAGATTTTTTTTTGTTTTATTTAAAGTAACCTATCGCACGAACTGAGCCATATTCTGAGAAAATTCTTCCCCCACCAGATATTATTGACACTGATAAACTTGTTTACCTGAAGACTTTTCTTTCTTAAATTGAATTTTTCACTCCTCATTTATTTATTTTTTGGTTATTCCTATCTTCTAGGCTGCGTGTCTTATTTTATTTTTCATTTTTTCTTTTATTTATATTTTTCATTTATTTACAGTGTATTTTTTTGGTAATTAATATACTTCAATCCCCCCCCCCCACACTTTCTGGCCAGCTTGAACCATTTCTCCTTATCATATTGATTCTTCCAGTTTATTTCTTTTAAAGCTTCGTTTTTCCCATTCTTATCTATACTTTCTTTTATTTCACTTTCGCTTATCAACTGTGCCAGTTCCCCTTTTTTTCTTATAATGTTCTTCTACTCTTTTCCCGTCCCAGCAGTGTTCTTATCTTACCATTTTATCAATTTGTTGTTCCCCCCCTTCATTCAAATCTTTTCTGTTTTACTTCCAACAACCGCCGAACCCTGATTTCATCATCATCTGTTTTATAAACTTGTGGTTTATGCCCTTATTTCTTCTATTACTTCTCTCCTTAAATGTTCTTACACCCTAGCCACATATACAACGACAGAAACGCTAACTAGGAGTGGTTTTACTTAACTACATAACCAGATATCGACACGTGCCTTCACTAAATAAACTTCCCCTTGAACGCTCCCCTCGTTTTATTCTTTTTAATTATTTTGTTTGTTTTTTTTACTATTTTTTAGTTATTTAACTCTGGTAATTAGTTGAAATAAATGACTAACTCAAACTGGTTTTGTATTACTTTCTCGAACTAATGTCGGAGGAGGAATAATTGAAAACGAATCAAAATTTTCGAAATGGAAATACTTGTTTTGAAGTCCCAAAACTCCAAAAAATGTTTTTGCAGCAATAAGCCTCAGATAAAAAAAAATCAAAAACAAAAAGTGTTAGAAAACTAAAAGTTCGTATTCGATTTGTTATATGTTCTTCCGGTATGGAGTCAACATAAAGTATTCGGTCAATATGTCCGTCAATCGCAAATCAACTTTCCCGTTATTTTTACTTTCTCTTACCAGAAGTAACAGGAATTATTACGATAATGCCAGATTTTCGAAATTAAGTTTTCACCGGAAATACAAGGAGTACAAAAAAATGTGGATGTTAGAAAATGGTCTGTGTGTGTGTGTGTGTGAAAAGAATATCTCAAAAAGGAAAAGTTTCAGGAAGCTCAAACTTGGTATTCCGTTTAGATACTACCAACGCATGAGACACCAAGATTTCGGGCAAAATCCATCGAACGGTAATGCCACTTAACTGAAAAGTTTCTTCAGTTTTTTCTAATTTTCTCGAAAACGGCTCTAAAGATTTTCTTGAGAACTTGATATATCAACTGCACATACGGAATGCTACAGCTTTTATTTGTAACATTTCCCCGGAAAAATCCATTGAAGGGCACTTTAAGAGAAGGGATGGTGTTATGGTTTCCCCTAAAGTGCTAATTTACTTCAACAATGTGCCATACAATTATGTAAACTAAATAATATTAATTACAATTATATAAGTTGCCGAAATTCGCAGTTTGAAGAAAATCAGATGACCGGAAGTGCGACTTTACTGAATAGGTTTTTCAGTTTTTTGTGATTTTTTCCATAAAAACGCCGACAGTTTTAAACACTAATAAGAATAGTAAGTGTGAAGAAAATTTGCCATTTCACGGAAAGAGAAAGTCGTGTGAGTGTTTCGCACCAGATTTTTTATTTCTCGTATATTCTCCCACTATTTTTTCTCTTATTACGAGAATAAATACATGAGTATTTATGTAACGTACGTACTTTTTCGAAAATTCCGTTTCTTAAGGACCCGTTAAACGATCAAACCTTTTGTCAAATATATTTGTCAAACACGAAAGTTTGATCGTGTGCGGCTGTTTGATGTGTTTGTCAAACAAAAAAATTGTTAGACGTGTTTGATGGAAGAATTGATTGATGAAATGTTTGACAAACATGTTAGAAGGTGTGCAGGTCGTTTTTGTCTAACATCTTCAGTATATGTTTTGTTTTCATCCGGTGTACATGTCCGAACTAGGGACAAAGGACAAGAATTTTGTGCTCCAGCTTATTTCTCTGTACAGAGACTTTCCGGCATTATGGAAATTGAAATCAAAAGAATCGTCTTAACACATATCAATGAGAAGAGTCCTTCTTAACACATATCAATGTCCTTCTTTTCGATTCTCGGAGAAGTAATTCGAACAAGCTATTGAAGGTTTCACTATCCATTTGGAGAAAGTTGGCTTAGTCCCCTGGTTCTGTTACTAATATTTCTTTCAGCAAATTCTCATGAGTATTTATGTCTTAATTTAAACCATTCTTTTGACCAACGTCTTGACTTTTTTTCCTTAATACACAGTGCCAGAGTCAACGCGAGAAACGCTTTGTATTTATTGGAAGACATTTAAATAAAATAAAAAAAAATCTGAAATAAAAGAGCACACGATGCGCACAGGTGAAAAAAGTCAAGCAATTGAACAGAAGTTTGACAAAACTTGATTGAACGTGTGCGGCTGTTATTTGTCAAACGTGGGACATTTGACCAACATATTTGACAAAAAGTATGATCGTTTACCGAGTCCCTTAAAACAAATACTTAATAGAATTAAATAAAATATTAGGATTTTTTTTTATTTTTGTTATTGAAATATTTAGAATATTTAATAGAACTAAATATTTTCAAAACACACCTAAATTTGTAGAAAATCGGTTAGCCTAAAGTGGAATTTTACGGTGTAGATTACTGTTAGTGTAAAACTTAAACCATTCGGTAAGAGTGAAACGTTGCTTATAAAAACAGTTATGAAATTGTAATCTTGCAGATTTTCTCGGCCATTGCCATGTAAAACACTTCAGGACTCCTGGTTGAAGCTGCACATTAATCTATCAGTGGTTTGCTACAAACGAGAACGTTTTGCCCATATTGCTATAGGTCTTCTTCAGGGTAATGTGCCTCTAATGTTGAACCAACATTGGCAAGAAATAAGGTTTTCGTGTAGAGCAGCCTTAGCTTCTCCCTTCATGCTGTTCTTAATACCTGGGCTTAAATTTTCTCTCCATGCATAGAGACCACTGATCTCCCTCCTATTGCTAATTAACTAATTAACATATTTCCTGCTAGTGCTGGTTCAGCATTGGAGGCAACACTTTCCTGAAGAAACCATAGAAATGTCGATTTATAACAAACCACTGACACCTATTACTCACCTTGAGATATAAGTGAACTATGGCAGTAATCTCAATGCGAAGTTTCTAGATTGATTTTTCAGCTTTTCGCAGTTTATTTTCGGAAAAGTCCAGTGACTTTTCAAAATCACT
Organism: Triatoma infestans; assembly: GCA_011037195.1. Lineage (NCBI taxonomy): Eukaryota > Metazoa > Arthropoda > Insecta > Hemiptera > Reduviidae > Triatoma > Triatoma infestans. Next base: position 97,288 of record JAAEAF010001917.1, on the reverse strand, counting down.
CCGAAATCTCTTTAATGTCGCAGTAAGCTCAAAATTGATATTCCTTTTTGACATTACTTTTGCATCTTCCGTAAATTTGATATCGGGTAAAATCCATCAACTAAAATGCAACTTTGCGATTTTTATTTCTTCAGTTTTTGTGATTTTTATCAAAATTGGCTCCTGAACATTAACTATCACAAAAAAGACATATTTCTCAAACGATTTATTTTTCAAATGTTCTGGGGAAAATCTGTCACGTTAGGCTTTTCTCTAGACTAGACTCTAGCGTGTCATTCATTGCAGTGTGCGATTCTTCCACCTATATCATGTTTAGAATGTTGCTAATATTCTATATTTTTAAAAAAAATCGGTTAATTGGAAGTGCGATTTTGCAAATTGGGTCTTGAATTTTTTTGGGGGAATTTTCTCGACAACTACTTTGAACCATTTTCTTTAAACTTGGAATGTTAATTGTATATGCTAAGTTTTTCCGAACACATTGATTTTCGAGATTTTCGACGTTAAATTTCAAGGCATTGCACCTTGTTGACTTTCAAGGTGTAACAACCCTGAAGAGGCTCATTGCAACATGGCGAAACGTCAGTTTTTGGCAAACCACTAACGCGGTCTCATCCCGGAAACTCAAGTGTTTTTGATAGCAATGGCCGCGGAAACCTAAAAGAGCAATTAACAACTTACTATTACCATTTTCTAGTAAGTACATTAATCTATAAAAATGGATTCCAATTGGGAGTTAATAAATAATAAACAGAGCAATGAATTCCTAAACTGCTTTGAAAAAGAAAATTAATTAAAACAAGAAAGAAGAAAAAGTAATAGCAGACAGTTTTGCGGGGGAGGATGGTGAAAGTAGATTATTAAATGCATTTAATTTTCTAGTTGCTCGTATGTTGTGTGTGGGGGAGGGTGTATTGTTTAGAGAAGAAATATGGTAAGGAAAGGAAGAAAAATTGGAAGAATCCGATTTTATTAGGATGCTTAGTATAATGCAAATTATTCATTTTTATTAATATTTTGCGAATGGTTTAATATTGGCTGAAATTTACAGTTCGTTTTTTTTTTCATCTCCCGCTCACTGCAATTATATCTTCGATTTTTTTTTTATTATTTATATCAATTTTTATTGTTTGCTTCAACATGTCCCTTCCCACTGCGATCTCCTGTTAAATTGTTCAAGCTCAGTTTTACAACTATGGCGTAAACAAAACAAAACAAAAAATCAACTGGGGGGGCAGCCTCCGATCGCACGGTAGATTTACTACTATTAAATCTTAAATCAACATATATTCGGCGGAAATAATAACTAAAATTGGCCCTTTAATAACGAAGTAGAATCGATCATTAGTTATCGCGACATAATCAATATAGTCAGCACTGGTAATTACCTCATTTTTCCTTTGCATATGCTTTAGAACTCTTTATTTTCTTTCTTTTTATTACAAAACCACTAACTTTCCATTATAACCTTGACATTTAGTTGGTTTTTCTTTGTCTAATTTCATGTTGATGTAAAAATTGCATGTTTATTGATTTCGGTTTTTACTTTCATTTAGGTCTTCCTAGCATTCAATTTTTTTTTTTTTTGTCAGTATAGTTGGTCTACAGAGAAGTTTTAACACTATGCAGCCTTACGCCCTGAGAACTCAGAGGTTTTTAACCATCAGTGGTAGAGAGATCATGAAACCTACAGCAATTGTATTAAAGATGTGTGCATGGGAAAGGCAAGCTAGAGCGCACAAAGTCTTGAACTTGGATTTCCATAGGTGCACGACCTTGCTCAGAATGCGAATCAAACAAGATAACGTTGATAGAGTTCAACTCTCACAATTAACCATAGACATGCAGAGTTAAATGCCCCAATTACTAGAGTTTCGCATATCCATCTTAGTAAGCAGCTTCTACTTCATTAAAACAAAAAAAAATCTGATGTGGAACACTCATACGACTATCTCTTACTCTAATTAATACAATTATTAAATCAGAAATATTCTTTAATTGTAACGTTACAGTATCTAGTTGGCTTGCCATAAAAATGGTGGTAGGGACAAAACTCGGAAAGCTTATGCAAAATTAATTTTAAACCAACTGACTGACCTATAATACCCTTCTAAAATCAATTTTTTCAGGAAAATGATACCTTTCTATCCACGCACCAAGCATTTCCAAGTTTAAAGAAAATCGTTGTAACCGTTATCGAGAAAATTTCAAAAAACTCAAAACCTATTCTGTAAAATTTCTCTTCCGGTAAATAAATTTCTTCAAATTTGGAATTTTATCAGTGCCAATGCGTATTTATATTATATAGACTGCAGAACCATATACTAAAGTAGTACTTTAGAGGAAAGCATAACGGTGGTGTCTCCCAGAAAAATAAAAAAATCCAATTTTGCGGGTAAATGTTTCAAATAAAAGTGATAGCTATTTATATGTTCAGACAATATACGATGTTTGAAGAAAATCGTTGGAGCCGCTTTTTAGACAATCACGAAAAACTGAAAAAAGTAATTAGTAAAGTCGCACTTTCGGTTGATGGATTTTACTCAAAATCTTCGTGTTTGATGCGGTGGTAATGCCTAAATGGAACCACAAGACCTCCAAAATATGTATTTCTGTTTAATATGTATATCCGGATAGATGCATGGATGCCAAGATCTCAGAGGAAGTGGCCTGTCCATTTCCACCCCTCCACAGGATAACGGAAGTGATCGAAAAACATAATTAATCGAATGCAGTTAACCTGGCGTTATCAAATTGTCTAATGGAGTTATTAAGAATCCAGCCATAGCGTCAACATTGGAAAAGGCTGAAAATCTGATTTAGAAAACTCTTACAAATTATTTTGTTCCGGAATCGCTTAGGCTTATGAAAAGCTAAAAGGCTTACTTTACGATAAACTCTTAAGTAAAGTAAAAATGTAATTCTTTGCTTATCGAAGGCTTAACAACATTTATTCCCTCGTTCTTGGTTATGTCTCCTGGACAAAGACATTTAGCTTATGCTTAACTGGGTTTAGCTTACACACATATCAATCCATAATCATGTGACAAGGTATCACGAATCCAGTAACTCGTTACATTTAGCCATTTTTGTAATAATTAAGGAGTTCGAGCGTCTTAAGTATTGCCTGCTCGATTGATTCTTCAAAATTATAACTCTTAGTTATTAACAATGAAAATTTGCTGTATACGATGTTCTAATGTTTGAACTTGATTGCATGATGAGTGGAAAAAATATGCAAATATGTTTGGCAGATTATTTTGCATAGTTCGTTTTTTCTTCCTTGTGATAAAAATTTATTTATCCTCCAATTAGTGAATAATAATCAAAATAAAAATATTCAGAAATTATCAAACTTTTGCCTAATACAAAAAATTATATTTGAAGAAAAAAAAATTCTTTAATATTTTTCTTTAAACTGAAAAGTAGATAAAGATAGTGTGAGAGGCGGAGAGAGAGAGGAGAAAACAGAAAGAAGGAGTCGTTGGTAACAGAAGGAAAAAATAAAAGAAAAGTGAAATTGATTAAAAGAAGAAAAGTTTTGTAAAAGAGTATAAAGTGGTGGAGTAAACTCCTTTGAGACATTGAGACAAGTAGAACACTGGGCGAAAGAACAAATTGGCAAGATTAAGAAAGGAGTACGGAGAGAGAGAGAACATAGGAAACCTTCCTCAGTCGTGTACAGGGGGTATTCTGAGAATGGGAGGGGGGATCTGAAATGGAAAGAGCGAAATGGAAGTGCTAAGAGAGAAAGAGTAAGAGTGAGGTTTAAGAGACAGAAAATAGCGAGAACTTGAGCTTGTGCGGGGGGGGGGGAGAGAATGGGGCATAGAAGGGAATTGTACCAAGATTAAGAAATCCACATTGCTGCGACTTCCTCTTTAACGAGTAATCACTTAACAAAGAGATCAAGTTAACACTTTAAAAGTAAAAAGTACTCACGTCTACTATGGAAACTAACCGGCTGGACAGATTTAAATAACAAAAATAGCAACATTTATTATATTATATTATATAAAAGCTTCAATTAGATAAATTTTCTTTAAATAAAATGTTTGTTTACATTTATGCCGCTGGAAGGGCTTTCTCTCATGTTATATAAACTTAACATAACTTTCTCGTAATCACAAATTTGCATCAATATCCGTTTTTTTTTTTGTAGCACGCTATTATTATGGGATACAAGGAGATATGCTGTACGGTTTAGCTTTCTAATCATACAACTGCGTGGGAACGAAGAATCCTCCAAACATTTGAGAGCAAGGAACATAACTTTCTCGTAATCACAAATTTGCATCAATATCCGTTTTTTTTTTGTAGCACGCTATTATTATGGGATACAAGGAGATATGCTGTACGGTTTAGCTTTCTAATCATACAACTGCGTGGGAACGAAGAATCCTCCAAACATTTGAGAGCAAGATAAAGTTAAAACAAAGACTTAGGTTTCCCGGTAAGACGAAGTGGACTAACCTCTTCTTCAACGATCATGGCGTATTTTTGGGCATATAAGCCTCCTCTACCCAATTAAAAAAAAAACATTGAACAAAATCTTCATTCATATCTCTAACAGTATATTACACACACAGGAACACGTAGAACTAGTTATTGTGTGTAACTGTTTGGGTTTGGTATACCTGTACCCATTCACACACACATCCCCACTTTATTAGATCACTACATTAAATGCAGGGATGCCGCGTGCGGTCCAATGACAAGATGTTCTTATCAAAAAATCTATATGTATTTTATATTGAAAATGCAATTTTTATAATAACAAAAAATATAATTTACATTTTTTTTAATAATTGACTTTAACCAGTTCATCAAGCAAATCAATGGAGCTACATCTTGTATTTTCACCTATTTTTAATAATAATTGCTAAATCGATGGACTATAATTAAACAGAGTGTTGAAGGGTGAGCGATGGGTGTAAAATAGATGAGGTTGATCTAATGAAGTAGATGTTGATCTAATTGTATGAAGATACTAACCAAAAAGCTTTTCACGCACGTTCAATGTTAATTTATAATACACATAAATAGAGATGACTTTCCAAATGGAAATAGGTGAAAATTTTACATTTTAATGAGTTTCCGTGCCATCTGCTGTATCGATCAATTGGCTGTTAATGAGTTTAGTATTTTTAAAATATTTCTATTTTTATTACTGGCTTCTTGTTGGTAATATTTCCTTTCTTAAAGTTACTTGTCATTTAACTGTCACAAACAAAACTGAAATTGTCGGCAATTTTCTTAAAATGATCAACATAAATTTCCCATCCGACATTTTATGAAGAGATAACCAAATAATGGAAGTTTCGTACACTGTTCCACAAAGTTCCAGAATCCTATGATACGGTCAATACTAGTAAGCCTGCTAGTAATTTTTGGGGTCTCTCACAAAACAAAACTGAACGTCTTATATTAAACACTTGGGGAAGATAGGTTTTGAGGAAGGTATGTCCTAGTTGGTTGAACGGTGAGTCTAAAGTGTGGGAAGCAATGCTGATTTAAGAGAACGAATAGTCAATTACTGGTAAGATATATAACAAGAGGTTGGTTGAAATGGTTAGGCCGTATAGAATGGATGGAGTCAAAAAAAAAAGTCCTGAAAAAAGATAATCAATGGCGAATTGGGAGGAGCAGGAAGACGTGGAAGACCGGTGCAAAGTTGGCTGGATTGTGATCAGAACGAGTTGAGGAGAATGGAGTGCGAAGGATGGAACCGTAGCAAACCCCTCGACAAACTAACTCACCATCATAACATACACATTGCACTGCAAACTTTCATAAAAGCCAAAGTGATCTGCATTACAAACACTGATCACTAGAAGAGGCCACAAATTGTTCTTTCAGATGGCTGTGTAATTTGGCTGTATAGGCATTCCCTTATATATCATCCAACTATTTATTTTCATTAAAGGCTGCGAGAAAATTTAGTATAAATGACTGATAGTAAATTGCGAAGCATCTAGTTGGCTTTAAACAAATCTGGTGGGAACACAGACACGCGATTTTTTGTCTTACTCCCGTTGATACAATTCTCTATAAAACAATAAATTTTCTTTAAACTTCAAATTTTTCTCATTTCATAACATAAATATTAGAGGCAGTGGGGAGAACAAGTACCAACCCAATATCCCAAGCAGATAGGGAAGGGAAGAGCGCGCCATTACCATAAAACCAACCACATATCATGGAATTTAACGCTACGAATTCCGCAAACCTATCTATGATCAACTTTTTTTTTTAAAACAATGTTTCAAATAAAAGTGATAGGTTTATATCTGTGCAGTAAGCTTTCCAAGTTTAAAGAAAATCGCTATAGCCATTTTTCGAGAAAATTCCCAAAAAATCGAAAACCAGTCTCTAACCGGTTTCCTTCAATTTTGGAATCTATCAATGCTTCTAATTTATGTATATTAATATTATGTAGGGAGTAAAACAATATGCTGTATAGAAGTTCTACCTTAGAGGAAAGTGTAACTCTTGTGTTCTCTCAGAACACCCTAAAAAATCAATTTTCCCTGGAAAATATTTCAAATAATAGTAATGTAGATGGTAAATGAAGAGTAATCGAGAAAATTAATGGCGAACAACTGGAAAAGCCATTCAGTAAAGTCGCACTTCCGGTTGATGGATTTTGCCCGAAACCTTTGTGTCAGGTGCAATGGTAGTGCCTAAAACGGAATATCAAGTTTGAGCACGCTACGATTTTTTGCTTTTGAGATATTCTGTTAAAACTCACACCCAAACACACACACACTATTTGCTAAAAACCATTTTTTTGGACTCAGAGGACCTCAAAACGGATATTTCCGGAGAAAACTTGATATCGAAAATTTGACACGATTCCAATACTTCCTCTTACTAGGATTAAGAGAAAGTAAAAACTGAAGTCTAGACAGGTTATCTTATACTCGTAAGAGGATTAATTTATTTTATTTAAATTATCCTCATTTTGAAAAATTTGCAGAACTTTAAATTTTTTTTAAATAAATTTGAATAAAGTAAATTGTTTATGAAAGATAAGTGCCTACTAATTAATTATAGAATAAGGATGTCTACAAAGAAATACACGTTTAGAAATATCTCTATTATTACTGTAATGTATAAAATAACAAGTTTGTTTAAAACCCCATTCTTTATTAAGATTAAATTTTGAATAAAAAAAAAACTTCAAAATTCTTAGCTAACAAAAAAATAATTTCAATAAAATGAGAACAAAGTAAGAAATAAAGAAACTTATAAAGTAACAAAAAACTTGAGAATACAATAAGAATAAAGAATATAAGAAAAAAACAAAAACAAGAAAAGAAAAAAAACACTATATCTATTAAATTCACATTAAAACAAAAAATAAAAATCTGATGTGAAACACTCACATGCCTTTCTCTTGCTGGTATTTATATAGTAATAAATGACAAATTCTTATAATAATATTTATTTATTTAATTGATCAATTCTTATAATATTATCTAGGTGTAATAATAAAACAATAGGGAAGCTAGAACCCTCCCACCTCGAAGGCAATAATCGCGGAACTTTCTAAAGTCATTACAGCAAGTTTAAAGACACCCTTCAGTATAATTACCGAATAAAACGCAGATAACTAAAAAAAAAATAACAGTTTAACTTGAACAGTTGACTTTATGGACTTTCGGTTCCATTTTTTGGAAGAATTAGAAGAGATCCTGAAAATCCTTCTAATGGAGCTAATGGGATTTCATGTAGTTCCCTTCCAATCCGCTACTTAACGCTATTGTCACTGATTTCATGCTAGGCCAATCAGCTGTTTGGGGAAGAAGTATCGCTCAAGTCCCCCCAAACTTTACAAGTTTATAACTGAAGGAGAAGACGACAATTGACAGATAGATTTCTATCATGAGTCCTTCAGTTGACATAGCCAACAGTGTTGGAAATAAATGAATGATACCAATTCCGGTTTACATAGCATGAGAAAGATACAAGAAATTATAAAGACTGCCAATCCATGATCAAGGACTGTCGGTGGAATCGGGCAACTTTCTGAACTACAATAGTTATTGCTAAGAAAATACATATGAAATAAAAGTGGAAATAATATTATAGAACATCTTAAACACAAATAAAAAAAAGAAGAAATTAATGATAATAATAATAAAGAGAAGGGAAAATAAAAATACTTTAGTTATATATTGCAAATATGTATTTAACTATAATACATAAATTAAGTTTTTAATATACAATCTATTCCTTCCGACCAACCAAAAAATCCCACTATATTCATGAAACAAAAACAATAAGGGGAATAATTTATTAAGATTAAATGTCAGATTAGGTAGGCGATAGCGTGCAGGACTTCCGGGTTCGAATCTAGTGACTTAGACTTTCTCTTCCTAGTAGTTTCCAAAATTCACTCCGGCCATGGTGGGCAGTGTTGTCTGAAACGAGAAAACCCTGGCCCGAGCGATATGTCACTTCTCTTACAATAACACAGAAAATATTGCGTGTTGAATTTTTAAATTAGATTTTTCATCAGAAATGCGTTTACGTCCTGAGATCTCCTTAAATATTTATATATATATTCCTTTTTTTGTTCAGGAATTGGTTTGTGTGAACAAAGTATCACGATTGAAACTTTAAAGTATTTGTCAGAAAGTTAATCATGAAAGCAAATTGAAACTTATTTAAGTTTCTGGCAGTGGAAGAAATTCCATACCGGTCAGATTTGGGGGATGGGGGGAGCTGTGATGATAAACACATTCTGGGATTCAGCTCAGCGAAAGCTGATTATTCAACTACCATATTCCACAAAAGAATTTTCAATTTTATTATTTAGTGAATTGTATCTACTTTATTCCATAAACTTTTCAGAGTCAATAAATAATTCATTAAACAGTGAATTAGACAATTAGAATATTAACAAATAGTTAATTCAAATAATAATTGTATATTGTACTGTTTGAATACAAAAAGTGATTCACCAGTAAGAAAGGAGAATACAGATTCCTTACTATTGTAAGTATTAAATACCTGTCACTCATCTGATATGCAAATTTACATAATAACTAAAATGGCTATACAAGTTAACTTATCCTTAATTCTATTCTAAAATGAATTTAAATGTCTAATTACTTTTCTATTCATACACTTTTGTTTTAAGTATTGTACTATTTTATATAGTTAAATTACACTAATAAAAAACTTTTTAAAATAATATAATAAACTAATTTTAAATAATAAACAATATAAAATAATAAAAACTATGGCTAAGTTAATAATAAAAGTTCTCTTCTATATAAAGTTACATTATTAAATTACAGACAAAGTATTTTCTTTTAGATTTGAATATATCTCTCTCTCTCTCTCTCTCTATCCTGTGTTTTATTTTTGTTATTTTTATTTCTTTTTTCCTCCTTTACTCTAATTCTAGCCAGTTTCTTTTGAAGACATATCAAAGAAAAATTCAAACAAAATTACAAAATTAAGTTGTTGAAATATAAAAATTAGTTTTATTTTCTCTCTCTCTCAGTGACGCTACAAAAGGAAATTCGCGTAAAATTTTTGAAATTGAATTTTCACCGCAAATACATATTTCGAATTTCTCCTGTACGAAAAATAAATGTTTATAAATCCTGAAAATATTTTATTTTAGACTCAAAAACTATCTTTTAAAAAGACATTTCGCTCATATTGTAATAGGTTTCTTTAGGGTAGTGTCGATTTAAGTGATAAATCCCCTTTGGCTGGAAATAGATGGGTAGAAAAAGCAGGAGTGACGCGTGGCCTATTTCTCCCTCCATTTTGCACGCATATTGTTGGCGTGGCTTAATTTTTCCTTCCAAGGTTAGCGAGTGACAAGGCCTAAGTCTCTTTTCCCATTGCCGTTCTGCCAAAATTATCTATTTTTGTTCCGGAAAACCGTTATTTTTTATTTCATTTCCTTTTTCTATCCTTCCGCTGAGTAGGGGCAGCCATGCTCTTTGACGACACCAAGTCCATCTCTCTATTTAAATAGTTTTCCTCTTTCTCAATTTCCACCGCCTCTATTACGACACGTATTTGTAACAATGGTTTACTTGAGCAAGGACTTTGGTGTTCTCCAAATTTGTTACGTCTAGTTGTAGACGAATGATCCGCAACTGGACATATGTGTATAGAAACTTTATGTAAACAAAATATCTCAGGATGTTTAAACTTGATATTGCGGTTTAAGTACCTTTACCGCATCTGACAATAATAATTTGCAGAAAATCTACCAATCTCAAGTCCGACTTTAGTGAATAGTCTTACAGTTTTTCGTGATTTTCTCGAAAAGGCCCCATCGATTTTCTGTAAACTTTGTATGTTATCTAAACACATAAATACTATCACTTTTATGTGAAACATTTTCGAGGAAAAGCGATTTTCTATTGGTTCTGGGGGACCAGTAGCGTTATGTTTTCCTCTAAAGTACCACATATATAGTTTTACTACCTACATTAATATTAATAATACAAATTAGAAGCATTGATAGAGTTTTAAATATGAAGAAAATCGCTTTACCGAAAGTGCGATTTTACCGAATAGATTATTGAGTTTTTTTTGGAATTTTCTTGATAACGGTTACAACGATTTTCTTTAAACTTGGCATGCTTGTTGTAAGTACCACTTTTACTTAAAACATTTTTCTGGAAAAATATTTTGGAGGAGTTTTGGAGGACTGTCAGTTTAAAATTAAATTTGCATTAAGGTTTTCGAGTTCTGACACACAGCGCTCCACACAAGGCCACTCAGGTATACAATTAATTCTAACCACTATTCTTATGGCCAGCCCAAGAAAATATTGAAATATTGTAACGTAGCAATTGTAAAGAATATTTATTGATTAAATTATAATATGAATGAAGAGAAATACATATGAGTAACAGTTTTTTTCGTACTCAGCGTATCTCAAAACACGTATCTCAAAACACGTATCTCAAAACACGTATTTCCCATAAAAACACAATTTCGAAAAAATTGATACGATCGAAATTATTTATTTACGATCGTAGCAAATAAAAGTAAAAAGATAACAATTACAATTATTTTTTAGAAATTATTTATTAAGTGATATTTAATTAATCACTAATTATTTTGTGTCCGTATAGAAGTGGAGCTTAGCCTCAAAATAAACAGAGAAAGTAATCAGAACAGGTTAAAATACAAAATCCCATGACAATACAATAAAGGGCTAAAATTCTGATTGTTCAGCTGAATGAACGTGTAAGAGACCATTTTCAGCTGTTTATATGAGTGGAGTGTGCATGTAGTGGGGGGGAGGGTTATAATCTCGGCGCTATGAAAGCGCTGAACTAGGCAGTGTGTGTGGGGTAAATAAGTGAGCTGAAGACTGTGAACGAGATTGGGAGTGGACGCTATTTTCTGCTTGTTCCCCTATTCATTTTAATACCTTTTCATTTACCTCCTCCCCACTCCCATATTCCACGTCCCTAAAACTCTTACCCTACTACCACACATAAAAAAAAGGCCCTACTACCCCTTACCCTGGAACCAAACTGAGTGTATACGTGTACTAGGGGTTTCCCTCCACTGGTAGCGGCCCGAAAATCTCATTCAAACGTTCATAGAATACAAGAAACTCCTTTTTTTATTTTTTGGTTTACATGGTTTTTCACCCACGAAAAAGAAGTTACTTTTGGATATAGGATGAAGTGGTTAGTGTTGGGATATGGAGAGCGAAGGGATGTTTTAGTGTAAACCCCAGTGGATATTAAGTAACATGACATGACCAAAAGAGCAAGGTTTCAACTCTATATAACCACTCCCTCACTCAATCTATCTCTCTCTTTCTACTTCACTAAAAACCAGGAAGTGGGGGGTGAACAGGTTACTACAAGCACAGTGTTGTAGGTGTATATGCGCGCGCGTACTACACACCATAACATAGAATTCAATGTACTCCCTCACTTCCGCCAGCAACGGGAGCTCACTCAGTTACTTCTTATCCCTCCCACAGCCTCACTCCCTCTCTTACTAGGTCTCACTTGCTCATTTTGTTCTGCTCTTACTCAATTCAACCCTGTTTTAAGACTAAATCAGAACTTCTGTCTACTAGCCCAATGTTCATGGGGGCTTAAGAATATATATATAGTGTGAGAGAGAGAGATAGAGGGAGAGGAATGAGACTTTGGTACCTGGTTCATATATATAACTTGGATGAACAGGAACCCCTTACATTCACTCTCTACCCCTCCCTCGAACACACTGTTTCCTCGATAACTATAAGGTAAATTAGGAGGAGTAAACGTTGTGGATATCAGTTTTCTGGCGGAAAGTACATTGCAAGTTGTAGGGGTGTAATACTGCTTGACTGGAGAGGTCGAACAGATAAGGGGACAATGATATGGAAAACCAATGGAGGAAATTAGAGCTGAAAGTGCTTAGGTAGTCCGTGTTAGGGAGGCGAGTTCCTACTGTGCTTGTCTTGCCGTCTCGATTTCCATCTCAGTTCCCTGGTGTTATTGCTTTTCTCTCTCACACTCTCCCTCTCTCTCAATCACACACTCACACACACACAAACACACACACACAAACATATATATAAACACACCACCCATAAATTTTCTCTCTCTCTCACTCTTAAGTCAACTCTTGTTTAAGCTTATATATCTGGTAGTTGGTTTACATTCTGCTTCCTGCTTCGACGAGATCTTCCTTGCACAACTCACTATTGCTAGTATAAGTGGAAAAGAGCCACCCAAAATCGGGATAGTCACAAGGAGAGAGAGAGAGAGAAAGAGAGAGTGACTAAGTTTGGGGAGAATGGGTGGTTAGTTAGGTCCCTAGGGAAGCCGAAAACAAGGGCAATACAGGAAATGCTAAAGACTAAAACGCGTAGTTTCTATATGGCGACGGCCTCTTCAACTTTATAGAGAATGGTAGCGGATGGCTCGTTGCAACAACCCACCTGAAAACGGTGAGGAGTTTAGCCAGGGTTTAGATTAATATGTACGCAACAAGACCACTGATTAAATTTGTAGTAAATTTATGTGTCAGCCGGACCCATATACGGTTGTTGGTTTGGAGTGTGTTGTGCGAGCGTGCGTGTGTGTGTGGGTGTATTTTGGTGAGGTGGGTGAAACTGTGGCAATGGTGAAGGTAGATCTAAATGGCATGGCCGGAGAGGTATGTTCACCTTAACTAGGTATATCGGCGGTCCACTGGGTATATGCGCTCTCTCGTCGTTCACCATGATGGTAGCGCCACCTCATGCCACCAAACTAAACTACCCCAGGCCACCGCTCAGTTCAGGGTATTCCTCTAGTCCCAACTACTGCTCCATTACTTCATACATCTAAACTACACCTCCATCGAATCTACGTATATATATATATATATATATAGTCTCCAACTCACTTACTCCTTAGTTAATTAATTCCGGCGCCTCGGGACTGATCGGCAGGGTTTAGCAGTACCTAAACTGGTGTATATATGTTTCCGCGCGCGCGCGTATGTGTGTATGTTGTGTATAAATATCTGTCTGTGTAGATATGGATACAAGTCGAGCTCCTATACATTTAGTAGGGCTACAATACCTTGGAGTAGCAAACTCCGCATTATTATTATTTTGGGGAGTGTGATAGAGAGTGTGTCAAATTCAACATAAACACCCACAAATGGGGCCGATCATTTATAAGATGTACGTACGTGTTTGCGAACTCAGATCTATATATATATATACATTTCATATCTCACCACAATTTCACTTTCCCATAGAATCCAAAATGCACAACACCTATATGCTGTTAACTAACACAAACACTTACACAGCAGATCGAGTAACTCACATATATGTCAATTACCAACTAGTTTATCATAGTCACCATCATACACCGTTTGATGGCGCCGCTACTTGCTGCTGTTACACCCTTCATTACCATCTAATATCCAGTGTCATACTAACATAATAATTACTAACCACCTTTAATATAATACAGGTTCTCCATTTATTTCTGGCTGGGATATTAACCATTCTAAAACGGGGTTATCTAACAAATTACACATACTGAACTATTTTCAGCAGTCGTCTATTTGAATTTCTTTTACCATCCCCTTAATATGTTGGGAAAAGTAGTATGGAGAGAAAGTAGAACTTGATATTTGTTTAGGTTCCAAATGGGTTCCGTCACAAAATACGTCAACCGGAAAAACAACTTTACTGAATATTTTTGCTCCTTTTCTTTTTTGTAATTTTCGTCTTAAACGAAAATAGAGTAATTCTTCAAACTTATACCTATACAAATATGATCCTTTCACTTTTATCTGAAACATTTTGCTTGGGACCCTTTGAGGAGGGGATGATTCTGCTGAGATTTACAACGTTAATCTTTCCTTCAAAGTGACACTTCAGTACAATCTAGATTTCTACTACCTTTATATTATTAAGGTAAATAAATGAGGCAAAATAAGGGTTAAATGTAAAGAAAAGAAAATCGATTAACCGGAAGTACATCTTTAACAACAAGGTTTCCGAGTGTAGGTTGAAATTTTCTATGAAAAAACCTCACCGATTTTCTTGGGATTTTATACATTCCCAAGTCGTATTTTTGTTATTTCTGACCAGTTTTGGATTCTCATCCACCGTCAAAGTAAGCCTCTCCAAGTCCGGATAAAGCAGTAGTCGTCAACCTGGTCCCTACGGCCCACTAGTGGCAATAGGGGTTTTCTCCCCTATATGGAATATATTGTTAACAATCTCCAGATTGATATTTAGTACATATTTCTCCAATTTATTTCTGAATATTATCTTTTAACTTTGAATCTAGGTAATAACTCATTGAACACACTAAGATTGTCTGTTCATACTAACTATACTCAGTTCGCTCACTTCAGTTACAGCACCATCGGTGGGCAGTAAGAAAATTTCATCATCAACATAGATATAAAAATGGGCGATAGGTACTAAAAGATTGACGACCACTGGGCTTCTAGTCTTTTATCTTCCCTGATTAAGAGGGCGAAGCTGGGGATGTGCTATAATGTTAGGGGATCCACACTATACCACTTATTGTAGGTCGCAGTGGAATGAGGCTCGCCCTCCTCCTTGGAATCTAATCTAGTCTTCTATCTTATTCAGTCAATTTTGTCCGAAAGAGAAAGTTTTAACAAAAATAGTTGATCTTTACAATTAAAATACTGAATTTACAAGAATCATTGGTTTTTACAATCAAATCTTAATCTGAATGAATTTAACAGATGGGATGGAATACAATTGCTAACCTTAAAATTTCAATAAACCAATAAAATATGATATTATTTTATGATAAACAATTTCCAAATGTTTATCCAAACATGGCCGAATCTATCACCAGAGTATTCATTCATTAAAATTAGACGTGTCTAATTAATTCTAGCAAGACTTTCTAAAGCACATAAACATTCAATTGCAAAACCGTATAATATACTGAAATGGTATTAACGTAGGCTTAATGTTATTGTTCCCCCAGACTCCCCCAAAAAATCAATTAACCCGGGGATGTTTCATATAAATGTGATAGGCATTTATGAGCACATTATTATGCGAAATTTTAAAGAAACTAATTGAATCTCTTCTCGAGTAAATTGCCAAATCTTGGCAAAAAAACATTGAATAAGTCGCTATTCCAGATGATTTATTTTTGAAACTTAGTGTAGGAAGCAATGCTTTATCTAAACAGTTTTATTTCGCATTCAGGGGGCTTAGAAAATATTGTAATGGTAACAATATTTGATGGTGAACTGAACTATTTTACTGAGAAAGGACAGAAGTGAGTACAGAACGAGCAGATTGTTTGACCGAGCGAAGAATGAATGATGATGGTTGGTTGGTAGCGTGATGAATGTAGAATGGTGCGAGTCCATGGAAACAAAGTGATGTAACAAAGTTAAAACTCTTGCTTGGTCTAACAGTGGTGACCTAGTAGTTATGGCTAACAGGTGAACCTTTTAAGGATGAAGGTGAGGTAGCGACTGATGTTTACACTATAAAGTAAAGTTGGATGTTCAACTCTTCAAGATAGTATTTATGACTGACCGTAAGACCCGCATATATGGTCAGCTTATGTTCACTTTCTGTTGAAACTATAGAGTCTGTAGTGGCGAATTTACTGGCCATTGGGGTTCCATTACATCCCGCTTGACTAGGAAGTAAAAAGTTTTTATATTTTATAAAACTAATAATAAATATATCTAGTTAGCATTGTATTCGTTGAATATTAATACATTTATTACAAGATAAATAATTTAATCAGGTTAAACTTAAATTAAATTTTATAGAAAAAAATATATTGAAAGAAATATAAACTAAGTTTGTTTTAAATGAGAAATTTCATACGGTTCAGTGTTTTAGTTCTGTATTACAAAAAAAAAAAAAGTAAAAAAAAATAAATAAATAGAGATAAAGTTAAATGAATAAAGTTTTATTTATGTAAATATAATAAACATTGTTTTAATAATAAAATACTATTAGATGTTTTTAGTACATATCATCTTATATATATATATGCATAAGATATATATATATTATGTGAAACCTATTTATTCTGTTTCAAAAATTTCTATTGGATAAACCAAATTAAAAATAAAAAATAATCTAGCCTTAAAGAACCGGAAGAATTCCATGAAGTATTTTAGATTGAAAAATTGAATTACAAAAATAAATAAAAATTAGAAAGAATTATAATTTTTGGAATAGCAAATTGAAATTTTAAAGAAAGTTTGATGTGACATCCTGTTTCTATTTTAAACCTTAAGAAAAAAATGTCATTTAAAAATTCTGTATATGGAACATTCCCCAAAGGCTCTCTTATTATAATTAACATTGTAACCTGAACCATTTTCTTCAAACTTGAAAGTTTCACTAAATATTTAGTAACGCCTTTATTATATCGGTGGAAAAATCTAAACTATAAATAAAACGATATTTTCTGAATTCTCAGTTTTCCCTCTAAAATCCATTTTCCCGGAAGAATAATTTCAATTTATAGCGATAGATCTATTATCTATAGTTAGTCTATATCAAGTTTAAAGAAATCCGTAACGTGTTTCAAAGAAAATCTGGTATGAAACACTCAAACTAAGACTTTCACTTACTGCAGTCTACATAGTTGGCATTTTCTTCAAACTTATCATTTTTACTAAATTTTTACATGGTTTCAAGTTCATATAAATTGGAGAATCTAAATTTAATAAAATGACTTGATTTGAGGAAAGCAATAACTTTCTCCTCTTCCCCTAAGCTTCTTTAAATGAGCTTTCCCGGAAAAAAAGCTTCAATTTTCTCGCTGTTCATACACACTAAATTTACCAACTATCATTTGGTGGGAGGCAAGGAAACCAAAAATTTCATGGAAATTATTATTTTTTTCTTTTCTATCAATTTGCCTTCTTCAACAAGGCTTAATTTAAAAATGAAAATTGGATGTTCTTACTGGAGAACTAAGAGAGAGGAGATATGTCGAAATGCGGGCTTCGGAGAGGGTTGAATGCATGAACCAGAGAGGTGAATGAAGGGAGCGAATGAAGGGATATTGTTTGGAGGGATATACAAGAGCCAAGAGTTACAACAATAGCCAGGCTAGGGCTAACCCCGCCTCGGCCAACACGAACCCTTAAGGCCAAGCAAGGTTAGTAAAGTCGGGGAGTTCCCCCCTCTTCTACCGTCCAGGCCCTCGCACCTGAAACAAGGCGAGAATTCTATCCATCATAAAGCCACACGGACCTTCCCTACCCCATGCCCAAAACATACCATCACCTGCTCAACTAGGCCAAAGAGCAAATCTAAATGCAAATGTCAAATCTGCATTTTATTCTATGTGCACGTCTTTCCCTTTAGCTAGTCCCATTCTGCCAACTGCCACACTCACATGCAGATATATACACACACACACACACACAAACAAACACAAACATACAAACTACGTGATGGTATGGACCTATTTCCGCCTCGTTCCATTAAGTAGTAACGAAATGAATAATTTAGTTCTCTGGGGTGTTTTTGATTATGTGCCAATATATGAATTATTTTTTCCTTTTTTTTTTTTTTTTGCAGGCTTACCAACCCTCCATCAAAAACAGAAAAAGGAAAGGAAAATTTTACTTTTTCTTTGTGAATAACTTTTTTTTTACATAGTTTATTTGTATGTTACTTAGAATGTGAGTTTTCAAACAAAGAATAATTTAGCAAATTACTGAGGCGCGTATAGACAGCCAGCTGAGTTCATTTTAAAAATCAAAGCAAAACCTTCGTTCTGTGCAACCCACACGCGATTAGCGTTTGTCCTGACTTCAGAATAAAACCGCCATGTTATAATCTCCTCTTCAAACTCATCACTCAGGCGTCCATATGTTCAGAGTTTTGTAATGTTTGTATAAGTAAGGATGATGATGGTCAAATGACAACTGACAAACTAACATTGTTACTTACAATTATATTTTAACGATTTACTTATTGAGCTGAGAAGAGTAAATGGAGGGTAGAGTGACTGAGCGAAGAGTGGTGATATTGGTAGCCTGGAGCAACGTTGGCTGATGTTAGTCGCTGGAAGAGTAATGTAACTAGTTAGAACTCTTGCTGGTTTTAACGATGGTGATCTAGTGAACCTTTAAAATAAGATTAGCTTTCTGAACCTTTGATTGTTGACCTTGAGGCTTGTAACTCTTTGATGTTGATCTGGTAACTGATTTTACTCTTCATAATTGATTTAGCGATTCACAAGCCTTCATATGATCTCCTATAGCTTCTAGATGAGAGATTAGCTGTCAAAGTTGAAGCGCATTCACCAGTACATTATAGTGAACGTTAGAGAGGAGATAATGCGTAGTTGACGTGCGCTTGCAGGCTTAGTGAAGGCGTTTGCTGCGGCTGCTAATGAATGTATTGAGTCCAGCTTATTACTGGTATGGCGAATTTGATGGTAGGTTGGTTTCCTGCTATTCTCGACAACTCAATTGGCTTCTTTTTTTTCTAAATTTTTAATTATTTGCTAAATTACCAATATCCTTAAGTTTATATAGATGGGGGAATGGTTTGGTAGACTGTGTAGTGGAATGTTTAGGATGGGTTGGTCGGAAGAGAAAACGGTTCGGTTAAATAACTTTAGACTAGTACTAAATGCCAAACACCCTAAGGACTTTACACTGTAATATAATTTAGCGAGAGAGAGTATAGTAGCATGAGAAGAGAGTGACAGACTAACTGGCAGAGTGAAAGTAGGTTGTATGCTGTCGGTTTGAGGGTGATTCAATAAATGATCCCTTCTTTAGAATTATAGCCTCTTATATACAGTGACTGAACTATCCCTCTCTCTTGAACTTCTCCTTCCACTTTCTGGATGCGCTCCATATTTTGCGTTCTACAAGCTTGAGAGAGAATTGCAGTGATCTTGGGGTGGGGAGTGATTTCTTGAGGTGGGGAGGTGTAACTCAGGTTTTGCTCTAAAGTAACATTTCAATATATTATTCGATAATAGTAATATGAATCTAATGTGTGGCCAAAATTCCGAATGTGAAGAAAATTGACTGACCGGAAGTCCGACTTTTATACATCTTTCGGATGCACATATGTACATTTTCAGTTATAGTATAATTTTTAACTATATAATAATCTTATGTATAGAAAAATAAATCAAAAATATGTAAAGTGCAGTTTCAAACCTAAACAGTCTACCAAGTTTATGCTTTCTGCGGCTATTCTTTTTTGAATATATTGTTCTTGGCGCACACATAAATACAGACATTCGCAAAACTATTTGTTTTCGTATTTAGGGGATCCTCAGAATATGTCTTTTTGGGGAAATTCAGCTTTAATAATTTGACATGATCGCGACAATTTCTCTTACAGCAGTAAGAGAAAGTAAAAATTATTTTTCCAATTGAGCTAAATAAAAGTACACTACAAAAACATAATACTAAAATAAGAATATAAACATGTTGATCAAAGAAAAATGGTAAAAAGAATGGAAGAAACTAGAATAATGAATGGGAAGGGGATCGACCAATGGGCTGATATACTTGACTAGCCGCGAGGGCTGCATACTTGACTGCATGAAAATTAAATATGTTTGATTCACCGCTCTGTATGACTGCCTGTATGCCTGCATGTATTTTAAACTACATCATGCGCTATAAATCCTACAGTCCTACACACGCTACGTTTTCAGTTTTAATTTAATGAGATCCACTGTAAATTTAATATAAATTTTAAGTTAGGCTTTATTGGTTATGTATTTATCTCTAAAAGTTTTATTAGTTCAAAAACTAACACTCTTAATTCATAACAGTACATTGAAATACAATATAATGAAAAATCTCACCGGTAAATGTAATCTAGACAAAGCAACATTAATTTAATAAAATATAGGTATTGTTAAATATTTAACAAGAGAAAGGAAACTTCCATATATATATAGGAGAATGCGCCAATTTATATACAGGAAAACTAGTTTTCCCGCCCACTTTTAGTGGAAAAGTTTTGGTGAAGAAAAACTGATGGGAACGTATTTATAAATGCACAGATGTTTATTGGGGAAAATTGTGAGGCGCATCCAGACATTTGGTATCTACCAAATGATATATATATTTCACTCTCTATTCAATTTAAATTTATTCTGAAATAGAATTCCCTTAATTTGAAAATTTATTTACATCTACTAATATTTACATCTTTTAATATTCATATAAAACCTCAAACTTATTGATCCGAACTATTCAGCATTCTTCGTTTTTTCTATAAATTGTTGTGCAATGGAAATGGGATTCGAACTTGGACGACACGATCAGGGCCGGTTCTGTCATATGTGCACCGCACACGGGCGGCCGGAATGTACTCACTGTATTTATTCTACTATGTAATACTTTTGTACTGCATTACTGAAAACTGAATTATATTTCTTAACTTTTGTAATTTTATCATTTTATCATACCTATTTTGTTTTTGAAGATTTCAGTCATTGTTTTATTAAGGCATAATTATATTTTATTGCCGACCACAAAATTTTTAAAGTATTTTTAAAATATCTAAAATTCATGCGGCAAGGTGCGCGCGCCCCCTACCATATTCATGAGTATTTTTTAAACGCAACTCACTGATTTTGAGGTTAGCATGTGCAGTTCTATGCTTGGATGCGATTTGTTTCTTGGCTAAATTATTATTAAAAAATTAGATAAGAAGCAAAGAGTGCCAAGTTAAGTATAAGTTTTCAACCTGCATTCTTATTATTTAATTATCTTATTTTAGATAACTTCATCACAGAGAAATCGAAATAGCAACTACAAAAACAAAAAGATTATCTGGTGTTCAATATAAAGAAAAGTGACAAGAAAGACAAAAAACAAATGAGAATATTGAAGGATCTCTCTCGAACAATTTCAGCGGTATTTTATTAAAAAGCTATTTGCACTTCCTTCCTGTACTCCTAATTACATTCTCCATATCGAAATAACTTACAACTACATACTCCATATAGACCACTTATTCCTCTTTATTATACATCTGCATTTTAAATATTGCTTTAAAGTATTAGCCCTACCCTCCTTTCTACTGCCTCGCATTCTTCGTAGCTCTCGAAGTAATCAAGAGAAACACAGCTTTCTTTGGCCGCTGGAAGAATCTTGTAGGTGTTTTATAAATTATGAAATTGTGGATAAAATTTGTTTATAACAAAAATGCAAAAAATCAAGTTATTTCTAACATAATATTTGGAGCCAAAGGTTTGAGGGAGTATTTTTACTCACATAGGGCGAAACTTCCCTATGTTTCTTGAGACGGCTATTCCTTCGCGGAACCTCATTCTAGCCCATCCAGCGCGTCCTTGTCGCGGAAGCGCAAGTGACCAAGCTAGAGGGTGAACGCAGAGGGTAGCCTTCGGGCTATTTGGGAACCTAGCACTCCCATGTACCTCAGCTACAATTGCAGACTAACAAGTGCAGTGGTTCTCCCATTAGGAGTGTGAGTTGGTGGAAACTTTTCTGCCCTCTGTTTGGGTCGCCATAATCTATGTGAGGCCTGAATCTCTTGCAGCGAATTCTTTTGCTGCTGAGCCTCCGTGGGAGTTCATGCTGCATCATCTACACTAAACGGCTTAACATTAGACACTTACACAATTACACTCTTACACGCCAGTGGCACGAGCTGGTGCCACCCACATGTTTGCCGTGTGTGGATACCTGTGTCGTGGGGAAAGGATGTCCTGGTGGTTGAGGACGCAGGTTACGCTAGAGGCAAGTTACCTCAGCGGGCCTGGCAGTCCAACACACCACTTTAGTTCCGGACTCCGCTAAACAGGCGGCTAGAGCCTAACCCAGCTCTGGTCAATCGGCTAGCGTAAAACACGCATGGATGAACTCCTGGGTATTGTTGGCCTTGGCTCACAATCCCTGGGCGCTATATCTCCGGGGTAGCTCTGGCGCTTTTTTATAGCTTCCCAAATTTTGAGGCTTCATGGAGGGTGGAGAGCTCCGGAGATGAATTCTTTTACTTAATTCATGGATATTGATCAAGTAAATTTGTCAGCCGGGGGCCCCTTAGAGGAGGAGGCCACCGGTGGTGGGGGTAACTCCTCTATGAATCCAGGGTCGAGTGACCAGGGCTCGGATGCATTGGGGGTGGAAACTGGAAACTATTTCTAGAAGCATGGAAAACCTGCTTCTGGCGGAGAGCGCGCCAATAGCCGCTGCGGAGGACTCGCCCACCTGCAGAGATGAATGACACGCGGTTAAAGGAAAGAAGTGAGGTAATTCTGCGTCGGCCACGGTTGTTGCGAATTCCTCTGCGAAGGTAAAGGAAGCTAAGTCGACTTCTGGTAAGGTATCCAAGGAAACTGAGCAGAAGAAGAAACTTAGTGGGAGATACAGGCAAAGGCGTGTGAAGAGGATGAGATCCACTCTACCTGCACCAGCCGAGGATATACTTATTGGGGCTCAAAAAAGATCTAGAACCTCGAAGGACACGCCGCCTGGAATCCAGCCGACAGGTAAGAAGCCTAAGATAACGGAGGCGGAGAGGAAGCTGTTCTGGCTATAACCAGCAGCGATCCCTCCGAGCCGCTCTCTGATGATGACGCTTCTGTCATCAGAAGGGAGATGCTCGCCATCGTTAGGAAAACTATACAGGAACAGTCATGTAGGCTGAAATTTATTCAGTCGGGCATGGTCTCTGAGGGCTGGTATCTTCTGGCCTGCTTTGATCAGGCCACATTTGACTGGGTTTTAGAGAATGTTAAGCCTAGTTGGCAGGAAAGGCACTTCAAGCATATGAAGGCCTCTGAGGTCCCCACTAAGGCTAGGATCTCTATGTTCATTCCGGAGGGCAAGCATACCAGCGAACAAGTGCTGAAAGGTCTTGCCTTCCAAAATAACTTGAATGTAAGCCGATGGAGGAACGTGTATCGACAACAAGTCGAGAAAGGAGTATCCTTGGCTTACAGGATTGATGATGCTTCTGTCCAGGCGTTGAGGAAGGTCGATTTTCGTCTTTTCTTCGAGATGGGCAGGCTCTTCATCAGGTTGAAGAAGGAAGATGAGGATGCTCCTACTACTTCTTCTGAGTTCATCTGACCAAGATGTCAGCAAGTAAGGTAGGGATTTTTTTCTTCTTCTTCTTCACCTACCCGCTTCCTACCGGGTATTATCAGGATCTAACTCTTCTGATGTTGACTTGTGATTATGGCAGTTGACAGCGTAGAGATGGTATAAATTAACTTCAACATAGCAAAGATGCAACGGCTAATTTATGCCGCTGTATTGCTAAGTTGCATAAATATTTTATTTTAATACAAGAACCTTATGCCTATAAAGGTTTGGTTCGGGGATTGAGTGTGGTTGATGGCGGACTGTTCATGGCGGATGGCGAGGGGCATTCCTAGGGCATGCATCTTTGCCAGTCGGAGTGTCGGCGCTGTTCTGCTTCGACAGTTCTGCTCTCGGGATTTGGTGGAGGTGAGGGTTGGTCTGGGGGTTGTGGCTTCGGCTTACTTTCCCTATGATGGCCCCCTTTCCTCCTCCTCAGGAGTTAATGGGTTTGGTTCAGTTTTCGGAGGCCAGTAACATACCTATTATTATAGGATGTGACACGAATGGGCATAATGTTGTCTGGCGGAGCAGCGACACCAATGGTAGGGGTCGCGCTCTCATGGATTTCCTGGTGGGCACGCGATTGGAGGTCCTGAATAGGGGAACTGAACCCCTATTTGTTACTAGGATTAGAAGATAGGTCATTGTTATTACCCTTTCTTCTAAGAACTTTAGTGGTTTGATTAAGGATTGGAGGTTAGTCCTGAGGCTTCCATCTCCGATCACAGGATGATTAGGTTTAGCCTGGGGATTGATCTAATTACCCGGGCTACTTATAGGAATCCTAGGAGAGCGGATTGGGGTTTATGTTCTAGAAGTCGCTGATGGTATAGAGGAATTGGAAAGGGAGGCTGGTATTCTTCAGGAACACATTAGATCCTCATTTGAAGAGTTCTGTCCTCCCAAGGTGGTTAAGGGTAGTAAGAACCCCTGTGGTCCTCTTCGTTGGAAAAACTAAGGAGACAGGAAAGGGGCACATACAGGAAGGCTGTCCTTGCTGATTCCTTGGAATCATGGGATTGTTGTAACATATTAAAAGAGCATATAAATATGCTCTGAGGAGAGCCAAGAGAAATTCCTGGAGATCCTTTTGTGAGGATATAAATTCGTTCCAGGAATCATCTAGGCTGGTACGGATTCTTAGTAAGGATAAGGACAGTCAGTTAGGTACCCTAAAATACCATGATGGTTCCTTTACAGGGGGGAAGGGGAGACACTGCAGCTTTTGTTGATACTCACTTCCCGGATAATATTGATTTAAATGCTGCTTCATCTTTGGTGGGCGGAAGGAGATTGGACCCTGATGTTGTATCCACCTTAGATGAGGTAGTCACGGATGATAGAGTAATTTATTTATTTATTTTTATTTATTTATTTATTTATTTATTATTGTTTTATAGTACACTGTACTTTAAACAAAGAGATGACCTGGTTCCACTTTAAATAATACGTAAAAATACATCTATATCAAGAAAACAAAATACTCACTGAAGTTAACAAACACAAGAATAATTAATACTTATAATAATAATACAAAGAAAAATATTATGAAAAATATTGCAGTTGATAATAAACGTAACTAACTATTAATGAACGTTCAACGTAAATACATATATAATTCAAACTTAGATCTAAAACTTGGATATATGAATAAAAAAGCAACAAAAGATTTTTTTCCGTAATTCGACAGCAATAAACAGAATGATTTTTTTTTTTTTATTTTTTTTATTTATTATTATTATTTATTATTTTTTTTATAAGTTAATAATTGATCTACCAATCATTTAGGATAAAACTTCTACATCTAATTGCCTGACTTACAAAAGTAAATATACCATCAATATTTTTGATTGAAATAATAGTCATTAACTGTTGATGGAGATCATACAGAGATATTTCAACACTATTATTTACCAGTGAATTGTTTCTAAATGGATTTAGTGTAGGGCATTCAAACAGAAAATGCATTAAAGAGTCGGGCTTCATCAATCCAAAAATTATACAGATATTATTCTCATCAAATTCATATTTATTATTATTGAAATATAAAGTAAATTTTGATAAATTGGCCAAATGTAATTGAATTATTATTCTTATCTTCTTAATGCTACAGTTGAAGTTTAGATAATTCTCTCCTAACCCTAGAGTGCTTATATTTCGATATACAGAATTATATTTGGAATTAAGTACCGATTCTATGTCTTTACTTAAGTAATCATTAGTTAGTTTAGAGATTATATTTTTTAGTTCAACTTTAAAATAAACTGGGTCTCTTGATAAGGACTTGTCTATATAACCAGTAGATTGGAGCTCGTATTTTAATTGAGAAATCCAGTTAAAGGTAAGATTGGAGCCTTTGGGGCCTTCATCTAAGTTGCACAGTAAATCAAGGATGATTAGGGTAGTCTATGGGAGGGCATATTGAGAATTTTTATTAACAACTTTATCATAGCTTTAATTAATTGTATTTTTAGGGGTTTAACTCTGCATTCTAGGCGGATAAGGTAGTTAGGACAGGTTTTAGGTAGTTTGTAGACACATTTCAAGAACTGAAGTTGAACAGGTTCAAGGTAAGCCCAAATTTCTGATGAATACAACAATGTATGATAGAGTAATTTGGGCAGTACAAAGTTTCTCACCTTTCAAGTCACTTGGACCGGACGGGATTTATCCTTGTCTGCTGCAAAATGGTGGGGGCGTGGTAACGAAGGTATTGTTAAGAATTTTTAAAGGATGTTTGATGTATGGTTACGTACCGACATAATGGAAAGATGTAAGAGTAGTTTTTATTCCCAAGCCCGGAAGAAGCGACTACTCTGACCCTAAGGCATTTAGACCTATTAGTCTTATGTCTTTTCTCTTGAAAACTTTGGAAAGGTTGGTGGATAAGTATATTACTGATGGCCCATTAAGGGATCATTCACTCCATCCTAACCAACATGCTTATATTGTAGGCAAGTAGACAGAGACTGCATTACATTGTCTCGTCGGAAGGATATAATCTG
The DNA here is from genome assembly GCA_011037195.1 of Triatoma infestans. NCBI lineage: Eukaryota > Metazoa > Arthropoda > Insecta > Hemiptera > Reduviidae > Triatoma > Triatoma infestans. Next base: position 70,706 of record JAAEAF010001917.1, on the reverse strand, counting down.
CTCTGGAGATAAACGAATATGCCCTATGGTGTTTCTTTGATGTTGAGGGGGCATTTGTCAGAGTATCGTTTGATGCTCTCGAAGATGTCTTGGTACGAAAAGGTATACATCCCATCTTAATCAATTGGATAGGTGTCAATCTTAGGAGTAGGGTTATACAGGCATCTCTTGGCGGGCGCACCATGATAGTACAAGCGAGGAGAGGGTGCCCTCAAGGGGGTTGTCTCTCACCAAAGTTGTGGTGCGCCGTCATGGATGACCTTTTGGTTAGGATGAATTCATCGGGGTTTTATGTGCAAGCATGTGCCGATGATGGTGTTATTTTATTGTTAGGGCGCTGTCTGTACACTATTTCGGACTTAATGCAAAGCGCCCTTGACAAGGTATATTGTTGGACACAGGATAAAGGTCTTTTCATTAATCCTAATAAAACCCAGGCAATTCTATTTACTCATAGAAGGAAGATAGTGGGATTTACACCTCCCAGGTTGTTAGGCTCTTCCATACAGGTTAGTAAATCACAGAAGTTCCTTGGAGTAGTTCTCGACAGTAAATTGAACTGGTCGGAACAGCATCAAAAGGCAGTGATTTCCTTTTAGCAATGTCGAAGAGTTGAGGTAAGAACTGGGGTATCACTCCCAAGATGATGTTCTGGATTTATTGTATGGTCATTAAACCTAGGTTTGGTATATGCGGCTTTGGTGTGGTGGCGTCGCATTGAAACACGATCCGCTAGACAGCTGCTGGAAGATATCCAACGCTTGGCTTGTCTGGCGGTGACTGATGCGTTTCGGACTACACCGACCGTATGTATGTTGACTTTGTTAGTGATTCCATCTCTCTTTGTGGAGGTGAAAAACCAGGCAATGAAAGCCTGTTATAGAATTAAACAGGCAGGTTTTTGGCAGGGTAAGCGATGTGGTCATTTATCGCGAGATGCTTTAAGGATTCCCATTACAGGTTTCCCATCTGATGGGATGTTGAAGACTTTTGTCTTTGGTCATTCCTACAGGGTTAGGTTGCCTTTTAGGGAAGATTGGTTAACCTGGGTCCGTCTGGAGTGATTCCTGAGAATTATCTCCGATGCTACACGGACGGCTCCAGGATGGATGGTAGGTCTGAGGCTGCTGTCTATTTTAAGACGGGATTTTCGGCAGTCTATGATGCTCATTGGGGGTCCGGACGGAGATTTGAGTATCGGAATTTGTTGTCTTTTACGGACCTCTTTCAGGCATCTGGTTGGCTTTCTCACTGGGCATTGTGATTTAAGGAGACATCTCTATACAATGGGATTCATGCCTGACCCCTTTTGTAGAGTTTGTGAGACGGAGGAGGAAACACCCATGCATCTGGTGAAGGAGTGTTTAGGCTGTGAGGAGATTAGGATTAGGACCTTCGGCCGGAATAGGATGTCGGTAGAGGATCTTAAGCTATGTCTTTTTAAGGTTTTGGTCCGATTTGTTCGGTCTGTGGTGAAACTTAGATGGGTAAAACCTGGGACTGGACTTTTGTTCCAGACCCAGTAGTTGTTATTCTTTAGGGGTAGCTATATGGGCCCAGGGAGGCTTTGGATAGCGTAGGTTTTCGCCCTCCCCTTCCTTGAATAATAATAATACATAATATTTACTGTCTTATATAATTAATGTGAGCTATAAAGAAAAAATTCCGCATTTTCATTCCATTGTTGAAAGCGAAAGCAAAAGAGAATTTGGCAGAAATGTTCCAATGTAGGTCCGCCATTTTGTATTTGGCCGTTTATACTAGTGGGACAGAAAAAATGTTGATAAAATGATGAATACCCATAAAAATTTCATACTGGAATTCGTAATATTTCGTTTTCTTTGACCTGGACCTTATAGCTATTCAATATATTGTCCTTAACTTTATGTATATGAGCAATCCACATATTGAAAGATTAGTTCGAAAAACTACACACTATACAACTATGTCAACTGGTGTAAGAGAAAGACTTGTGAGTGTTTCGCACCAGATTTTTTGTTATATAATAAAAATTTCATTTTCGTACTATATTTATGATTTATTTATTTATTTTTTATTTACTGGATAGGGGCGGCCAAATAATAATAATTGCACACAGGCGGCCAAATATCTAGAACCGGCGATAGCTGGAGTGTTAGAGACGCGGACCGCAAAGCTGAGGTATTGGTTTCGATTCTCAGCATTAGCCTTGAATTTTATTTAATATATTAATAGGAATAATACGTAGTAAAGAACGTTTATTATCCGCCTCTGTCTACGACCCCTGATCACTAGTTGCACGTAAAGCGCACCTAAAAAAATAACAGATACTACTTTACTTTAAGGCGGATCAAGTAGCTAAAGCAAGTTACTAAATGAAGTAGATAATAATTTAGAATTTCAATGTTTAGAGCGTGTCTACATTACATTTAGCAGATTTGTTAAGTTGACCAAACAAAATGGACGCCTCTGTCCGCAAATTACTATTAAAAAAAAAAATCTGGTTTAAAACACTCACACGACTTTCTCTTACCCTAATTAATACAATTTTATCAAAAAAAATTCTTAAAATTGCAATTTTTAAACCAAATGACAAATGTCCAGTAACACTCTAAAATGAATTTTACCAGAAAATGTTTCAAATAAAAGTGATTAGTATTTATGTCATGTAGATAGTATAGGAAATTTAAAGAAGATCGTAGGAAGCCGTTTTTGAGAAAATCGCGAAAAACTGAAAAAGAAAATCATTAGAGTCGCACTTTTGTTTAATGGATTTTGCCCAAAATCTTCATGTCCGATACGGTAGTAGTGCCTACATGGAATACCAAGTTTGAGATTCCTACTGCTTTTCGTTTTTGAGATAATCTGTTCACATACACACACACACACACACACACACACACACACACACATACATACATACACAAACATACACATATATATATAGAAACATTTTTTTCGTATTCAGCGACCCCAAAACATGTATTTCCGGTGAATACTCAATTACGAATATCTGACACGATCACAATACTTTCTCTTGCTAGGAGTAAGAGAAAGTAATATATGGTATATTTATAGAGAAATGTAGGATGTGAATTCAGTAAAAGTATTTTACTTGAATATAGTAAAAGGAAACTTTTGTGGATTACCATTAAACGTTTGTGAAATGGCTGTCTAATGGAGAGAAACTCATGGTGTTTGTTCCAGGTAACTCTATACTTTTATAAATACTAATCCTTGGTATTCCATAAGCATAGCCTCGCTCTATAAGCTTCTATAGATTTTATTGTTGTTTCGTTATTCCAAAATGGGGTGATATTTTTTTGGAACCCAGTATTTCTTAAAAAGATAATGAATAGCTTTGTTTCTACATACACACTTTACTAAACTGAGATGTCTACACCTGTTTATTTTTCCTTCAGTTGTCGCACAACTTGGTTTGGGGCAAGCCATTTGCTCAAGTAAATAGAAACATTTCTATTCACGTTACTACACAGCCCACTAAATTTATTACTTGCTCAAGTTCTAAATGAAGATGTTTACATGATGCAAGTTATTAAATTTTGCTACTTGATTTATTGGCAAGCTTTAGCTACTTGAGCTTGTAAATTCACCTTTAATCTACTGTTATTATTAACATAACCAATCTGTTATGTTAACAATGTCAATTATGATTTCTTCTTTTTTTTAAATTTCTCTTAGTAAAAGAAAATCTGCGATAGTGTCAAATTTTACAAAACTAATGTTTCTAGGAAAAAAAACACAGTTTTGAGACCTCCTGGGTCAAAAAAAAACATAGCAAACAGAGTTTGTATGTATGTAATGGACGAAATACTTTAAAAAAAACGAAAAATCGCTGGAGATTTTCCCTCCCAAAAAAATCTGATCTGAAACACTCGTATGTAGGGCTTGAATGTGATTAGATTGTAATCCACAAGATAGCGCCTAGTTTGCAAACCTTAATAACACGTGAAATCTAACGTAACACATTCTCTAGAACCCCGCAAAAATCTATTTCTTTTTTTTTTTCGAAAAATGTTTCAAATTAAAATAATAGATTATATATTTGTAGTTAACATTTCAACTATGAAGAAAATTATTGGAAATTAAAAAAAGAAAGAAACTTATTTTGTCAAGTCTCAATTTCACTAATCAATTTCCGTATTTGATATTCGAATTTGAAATTTGAAATTCTACCAATCCTTTTAAAAACCATGGAAATGGTAAAATCTAGATTCTCCATTGAAAAAATCCAAGTCAAAAATTAAACGCGATTATAATATTTCTTCTTAAGTCCTAAGAGAAAGTAAAAATATTATGAATATAATTAAGTTAGCTTCAAATGTCAGCTGATAAAATGCACATTATTACAATCAGCTATTAAATTAAATTTTGCAGTAATTAGCTTCTTTAAAATTAATTCCTTCTCTAAAAAAAAAAAATCAGGTGAAAAAATTAATATTGCTGAAAAACAGTTCTTTTTTTTCCGTTTTTATCTTGGAAAAAAATAAACTAATATATTTAAAACCATAGATCCGTGATAATTAACCATAGATAATGAACCTCTGACCAGGTTTGCTAACGAAGTGTAAATTATATGACTTTTTTTTCTTTTTTATTCTATTTTAATTTTATATTCAATGCTTAATTATTATCATCATTAATTAATTCTGAATACGAAATATATAAATAAAATAGCATCTAATTAATCAGTTGTGCTAGGGATAATGATGATGGACTTTATTTTATATAATTCAAAATATACAAAACAGAAAATTAATTAGGATAATTAATTGAAATCCGATTAATTATACTTAAAACCTGATGTCTGTACGTAATTTTTGTATTTATTTATTCCTTTTTTTTTTTTTTTTTATACATAAGAAACTTACTTTGCAGAAAGTCAGACACTAATGGGCGGTTTGTATATATGTGTTTGTGTGTGTGTGTATGTGTTTGTGTGTATGTGTGTATGTATGTATGTGGTTTTGCGTAATATTTCTTGAAAAATGAATGAATGCAAACTTTATTTTTTGTTTTTTAGATTTAATGTCATAACAACAGGATATGTTGCCCTAAGATTAACTATTTTTCTAGTAAAATGTTCTAGTACGTAATATGAAATAGTTTCATTGAGTACAAGTTTCCTAAGCTTACTAAAATTTTTCTTTTTTCAGATAATTTGTTCACACACACACACACACACACACACACGCGCACACTCACTACAGATCGGTTTGTTGTACTCAGGAGACCACAATACACCTATTTCCGGTGATATTTAATTTCGAAAATTTAACACGAACGCAAGACTTACTCATACACTAGAAAGGGAGAGAAAAACTATATTCCAAAATTACAATTATCACAGTGAAAACAATTTCTTTTGAATTTATTGAAAACTCAAATCAAACAATTTATTAATCCACAGCTGGTTAATAAAAGCTTATTACAGAACAAAGAAATGAAATCAGCTGTTTTGAAGTGACATTATTTAATGTTACATAATACATAAATAATTAAATATTCAGAAATGGAAAATCCTTTTACAATATTCATCGTAATAATTTCCCAAATGAATAACCAATATTTCCTTGGCTAATTAAAAGTTTAAAAGGGAAAACTATTTCTTAATAAGAAAGTGAAACAATTATACCATTTTTCATTTGAACTGAAGGAACTTTAATGAAAATTGTATTTGGCTAGGGAGGAATTTTCCTTTGATTATAAACGCTTGTTTTCTACAACTCTTTACTTCATTTCATTTTCATTTAGTTTATTTATTAGATTTTTCACTTTGCATTCTGGCTTTTTAGATTTATTAAAACATTTAGAAGGTTCTTAGAACGAACTATTCACTCATATCGTATGTGACTGTTTTTTTAATTAAGTTTACCACTAGAAATATAAAATTTGAAGCTTTTTTAATGTAAATAATATACGAAATTTAAAGCAAATTGTTGAAGCCATTTTTGAGTAAATCGCGAAAAAATAAAAAAAAAAGCTTTAAGTACAGTCGCATTCCCGGTTGATGGATGCTCTGTCCAAAAACTTCGTGTCAGATTCAGTACACCAAGTTTGAGCTTACGGCGATTTTTCTAATTCGTGTATTTTGTTTTCACACACACACACACACACACACACACACACACACACACAAACTTACAGGCGCGTACACTTTTGACCATTCGCTAAAAACATTGCTTACTCGGGGCCCCTCAAAACTAGATGTATTTCCGGTTGATAGTTACCAAAGGAACAATGAGAAAGTCAACATAAACATTGATTTTAGAGAAGATGATGGGGAATATGTGAGTTACGATTTAACTGTCAGAGATCGCTGCATATAATATTCTTGTGTTATTGATGGTTGCTTTCTGCTAGTTAAAAGAAGTAGGTATTGCAATTGGGTCAAATTTTCAAAAATGAGTTTTCACCGGAAATACATGTTTTGGGAGCCACTGAGTAAGACAAATGAATGTTTTTAGCGAATGGTCTGCACCGTTTGTGAGTGATATTGTGTATAAGAGTGAGGAGAAGAAAATGAGTGAGAGAAAACCAAATACCTCGAAGAAACGAAAAAACGCAGAAACCTCAAACTTGGTATTCTGTTTAGATGCTACCACCATATCTGACACGATGGTTTCGGTCAAAATCCATCAACCGGAAGTGCGACTTTACTGATTTTTTCTTCAGTTTTTCGCACTTTTCTCGAAAACGGCTCTAACGATATTCTTTAACTTCATCTATTATGTATGTATGTACCTACACAAAACCTGCCACTTTTATTTGCAACATGTTCTCAGGAAAATTTATTTTATGGAGTTCTGGGAGGTTCAGAAGCTTTATCCTGTCCTGGAAAGTACCACTTCAGTACAATGTACAATGGTTCTACCGCCTATATAATATTAATACACATTAGAACAACGAAGGGGCGGGTGTGGTGTAGTGGTTATGAGCATGGACTTGTAAGTGGGAGGACCCCAGTTCGAGTCCCGCGTATAACTGCTAAATTTTATATTTGTTTAAAAATTGTTATTAGTAAAGTAGGTGCTTCCGCCCCCGTCCACGACACCTAAGTTGGTAGTTGGAGGTTAAGCCCGCCTGAAAAAATAGGCTTTACTTTAGAAGCAATGCTAAAATTCCAAATTTGAAGAAATCGATTAATTGAAGTGTGATTTTATAGAATAGGTTTTTGATTTCTTTTTTTTATGGAATTTTCTCTAAAATAGTTACAACGATTTTCTTTAAACTTGGAATGCTTGCTGTATAATAGATAGAAACTATCACCGTTATTTGATACTATTTATGAAAAATTTGATTTTAATGGGGTATTGGGGATCTGTCAGTTAGTTCAAACGTAAATTTGCATAAGCTTTGTTGATTTTGACATAGAGCGCTTCACTTAAGACCCTCAGATATACAAGTAAAATCCCCACTACCATATTTATGGGCAGCCCAACTAACAATTTAACATGTGGATGAGTCTGCAATGCTGGATAACATCTGGTATTTTATCCGTCATACCATTCACATTTATTTTGTTCCTGACCGGTTTCGGATTTTCATCCATCTCCAGTGTAAATCTATCCATTTCGGCAGAGAGTTCACTTCAAACGAATTGCGTTTGAAGTGAACTCTGCACGAAATGGATAGATTTACTCTGACGATGGATGAAAATCCGAAACCGGTCAGGAACAAAATAAATATGCATGCTAGGACGGATAAAATATTAGATAAACAATTTAACGTTGCAATTTTAATGAAAATGTCTCCATTAAATTGTAATAATTAGACTAAGAGAAAGGCATATGATTGATTCACACCATTTTTTTTTTTAAATAGTAAAACTAGCATTTATTTGCGAAAATAATATGGACGGCCAACCATCGGAGAAAGTTTTTTAAAAAAAGAAAAAATTGTCCCATGTCGTAGTCCAGTTTTGCTAGAGCACAAGCGATGGAATGGTGAAACTAGAAGGCTAAAAAAAATAAAATAAAATAACATTAGGCAGTAAATTCTCTTACAAGGCGGGTATTTATTTTGTAAGTCGGTTGTTTATGGTGGCAGGTTGCGAGAAACAGAAAGAGAATGAGAACCGCCTTCATCGTCCGACTTTACGCTCGGTTTGGGGCTCCTTCTACCCACTTGGTAAGGCTCCTTGATGCACTATATATATATATATATATATGCCGAAGTAGCAGCCGCAAGTCCAGCAGGGATCGGCCGATACTTTTGGACCTCATTCCATTCTCTCTACTTAGTTGCCCTTCATCAGAGAGAACAGCTCGTTCATTCTTACTCTTCTATGAGAAGCCCTAGCAACTAAAAGAGAAAAAAAAGAAATCATGTCAAAAAAATTACAACTTACCTTCTGTCCCCACACCAAACCGCCACCACAGAATAACCTTCCCTCTCTATTCGTTTGCTAACCATGTTCTCTTTCTAACTTCCCTTCCATATCAACTCTACTTCTCTCTCTCTCTCTACCTTCTGCACGCTCTCTGTCTTGCAGGTTTGCAAGGCCTTCCTCTAGTCGGGTAAGCTTATTAGGAAGTTGGGGCTTTCTTGGCGTTTTGGTTTTTGGCCGTGTGGCCTACAGAGGGAGGAGTTGGTAGACATGCTATAAGAGACTTTATTTCACCCCCATCGCCGCTCTTGTACGCCATACAACGTTCTCCTACTTAACTCTTCTCCATCATTCTCCTTGTAAACCTAACCACCACCAAACCTCGGTCGGTCCTTGCCCATTTTTAGTTGCATTACCATGCTAGCCAACCCAACAAGAAAACTAAAGAAAAAAAGTGAAAGTAAAAAAAGAGTTAATATTATCATTTTTTTTTTTTTGAGATGAAGTTAGATGGGAGTAAAGTGGGAACAGGGAAAAGTTGTAGGGAAATTTCCCCCTAATACTTCTCTTTTCCTCTCACTCCTTTTTATAAAAAAGATAACAAGAAAAGTAACAAGGAAAAAGCAACCACCATCCCATTGTTTATCTCGGAACCAAATCATCGCTTGCACAATGAACACTTGTTCCTCGGGCAGTATCGATATAAAAGAAGACTTTTCTACATTCATTGAAGCTACTTCCTCTCACCCTTGCACCCTGTATTTACAGTTTAACAATAAAGAGGGTCGATATTGGCACAGATTTCCAACCGGTTGCTTCCTTCTTTCTTCAACCTAGTTTACTGCCAAATGTAGATCAGAACTGTCATTTACATTCATGACCTCATTACCCTCTCCTCTATTTTATACCTTTTTCTTCTCTCGAATATCTCTTTATTATCACTTAGTGACCATTTTTCTTTCTCCTATAACTGATGGAGATACTATTGTGATCATGTCAAAGTTTCTCAAGTGAGATTTCAATAGATATAGGGTAAATGTACCGGTAGTTGACAATGTCAAACTTTTTTTTTTAATTTAAGGGGCGTCAGCATCTATGGTCATTGGCGTCCGGTACCTTCTCAGTGCACTGCCGGCCTCCGGACAGTGTTCTCTCGCTACAGACAACACTGTCCATCACCGGACAGTGAGCTGCAGAGGCTCCTAGGAAGAAAAAATATAAGGTTATCACTGGACTCGAACCTGGGTCCTCCTCCGCATGAGAGGACAACGCGCTAACCACTGAGGTAATCCCTTCCCATAACAATGTAAGACTTATTTCTTATTTTTAATAAGAAGATTATCGAAATTGATTTTTCACTGGAAGTATATGTTTTGGGTTGCCATGAATACGAAAAATTTCTTTAGCGATTGGCATGTGTTAACAAAATATCTCAAAAAAGAAAAGTCGCAGGAAGCCCAAATTTGGTATTTGTTTAGGCACCCCCACCGCATCAGTCACGAAGATTTCGGGCAAAATCCATCAACCGGAAATATAACTTTACTAAATGAAATTTTTCTTCAGTTTTTCGTGATTTTCTCGATAATGGCTACAAAGGTTTGGAAAATTGATTTTTTGGGGATTACTGGCGAGGAACAATAGTTTAGCGTTCCTATATAGTATACTTTAGTACAATGTCTGGTTCTACCACCGATATAATATTGTGATGTTTTAAACATATGGCTATTATATCAAATTTGAAGAAAATCTTTTATCAGAAAGTACAAATATATCCTCCTCTATTGCCCACCTAGGTCTATTTACTTGTCTCTCTAATATTTCTGTATTTACGGTAAGATCAACGAGTTAGATTTGAAGTTTATAGAAAATTTGTCATTTTATATTTACAGCAGTAAGAGAAAGTCCCATGAGTGTTTCACACCGGGTTTTTTTTTGTTTGTTTAGTTTGTCAAAAAATTCTGTGATAAGTGATATCAAGGATCGGTTTAAATTTTAATTATGAAAAATAAGTTATATTATTTTTGTGGATTTTAAAAGAGCGTTTGACTCTATCAATCAGGAAATGTTGTGGAACAAACTTTATCACATAGGAAAATTAATAAGAGTAATAAAAAATCTTTACGAAGGTGCCGGCATGTTTCTAAAAAATAAATTTCAGTTAGAGGAGATAAAAATCACCAAGGGAGTATTGCAAGGGGACTGTCTGAGCCCACTATTGTTTATATTATTTATAAGTGATATAATCAATTACATTGAGCAACATAGTTTGAACGGTCTAAACATAGTAAATAAACAGGATTTAATAATGTTACTCTTTGCAGATGATGTACTGGTATTTTGTCAATCATGGAGCGATGCTGTATGTAAATTAAATGTACTAGATAGATACTGTAACAACAATTCTGTTAATTTGAACCCAGACAAAAAAAAATAGTTCTTTTTAGTTCCGGAAATAGATATAAAAACATTAAACATTTATTTTGGAAAGGAAAAGTACTAAAATCTGAAAAACAATACACTTATCTAGGTGTACCATTTAATTCCTGTCTTCAAAATTTAAATCTACCGCTCAATTCTTTTTAATAAATGCAACACTTGGGAACCTAAAATAAAATTGTTTGATGCTATTGTTTCCGCAACTCTACTATATGGTTCAGAAGTGTGGGCCCCACGTTATTTAGAAATCGCAGAAAGAGCTCAAGTCAGGTTTTTCAAGCAGCTATTGTGTTGGCCAAAGAACACACCTGACTATATCGTCAGGCTGGAAACTGGCCGTGCACCACTAGGTGTGTCGATTTATAAAAGAATACTGTCATACTGGATCAAAATTTTAGATATGAATGGTAAAAGAATTCCAAAGCAATGTCTAAACAGGCTAAAAATAATTGATAAAGGATGTAATAACAAGGCAGATAGGAATTGGTTCACTCAATTGCGATGTTGGCTCAATTTGATTGGCGAATCTGACATTGCCTATAATGTAAACTCCCAAAATTTAAAAAGAATGATGCCAGATTTATTGGACAAATGGACAAATCACGTTATGTGTATAGATATAGGAAAAGCTATTAACTCAAGCTGTAGCGCAGTATACAGGAACTAGGCAAACCGGAAAACTATTTAAATTATAAATGTGCAATAGATAAGATTAGATTGATAAGTCAATTAAGAGTGTCGAGTAGCAAAATTATTAAAATATGGAGTAAAAATGTTGACTATCACTGCATTGACACTCACTCTAATTGCACTTTATGTAATTTAAACGCTGAGGAGAGTCTCGAACACATTATGTTCCATTGCCCTATTTATAAACCTATCAGAGAACACTATTTGGCCAATTTTATTCCATTACAAAATTCTGACTCTGATCTTTTATTAAAGTCTTAACCATAAATGGCAAGGAGCACATTGATAAGTTATATTATTTCATAATAGAGTCACTTAAGTTGAGATCTTTTGTTATCAATGAATCAGTTCATTTTTCTTTTGTTTACCTTTTAATTATTTTAGACTTTTTGCCTTTTAAATTTTTGTTTCTTTTTTTTTTGTAACTGTAATTTCAAGTTAATTATTCTTTTTTATGATTAATGTGTAAAAACTTTAACACATTAATCATAAATGTGCAATAGATAAGATGGATGGATGGATAATTATGGTAATTATCTGTAGAACCCCTGTAATGTGTAATGACACTAAATACAGTAACTTATTCCATCCATCCATCCATCCATCCATCCATCCATCCATCCATCCATCCATCCATCCATCCATCCATCCATCCATCCATCCATCCATCCATCCATCCATCCATCCATCCATCCATCCATCCATCCATACATCCATCCATCCATCCCTCCTCCATCCATTCACCACCATCCATCCATCCATCCATCCATCCATCATCCACAATCCATCCATCCATCCATCATCCATCCATCCATCCATCCACCATCCAATCCATACATCCATCCATCCATCCATACATCCATCCATCCATCCATCCATCCATCCATCTATCCATCCCATCCATCCATCCATCCATTCCATCCATCCATCCATCCTCCATCCATCCATCCATCCACATCCATCCACCATCCATCCATCCATCCATCCATCATCCATCCATCCATCCATCCATCAATCCATCCATCCATCCATCCTCATCCATCATCCATCCCAATCCATCATCCATAATCCATGCCACCATCCATCCCATCCATCCATCCATCCATCCATCCATCCCCATCCATCCATTCATCCACATCCATCCATCCATCCATCCATCCATCCATCCATCCAAGCCATCCATCCATCATCATCCATCCATCCATCCATCCATCCATCCATCCATCCATCCAGCCTCCATCATCCTCCATCCATCCATCATCCATCCATCCTCCATCCAGCCATCCATCCATCCATCCATCCATCCATCAATTCCATCCATCCATCCTCCATAATCCATCCACCCACCATCCATCCTTCCATCCAATCCATCATCCATCCATCCTCCATCATCCATCCACCACCATCCATCATCCATGCATCCAGCCATCCATCCATCCATTCCATCCATCATCCACCATCCATCCAATCCATCCAGTCCATCCATCCATCATCCATCCATGCCATCCATCCCATCCACATCCATCCATCCATCCATCATCCATCACATCCATCCACCATCCACTCATCCATACATTCCATCCATCCATCCTCAATCATCCATCCATACATCCATCCATCCATCATCCATCCATCCATAAATCCATCCATCATCCATCCATCACCACCATCATCTCCATCCATCCATCCACCATCCATCCATCCACCAGCCATCCACCATCCATCCATCCATCCATCCATCCATACAATCCATCATCCATCCATCCATCCATCCATCCATCCTCAATCCATCCATCCATCCATCATCCATCATCCATCCATTCATCCATCCATCCATCCTCCACCATCCATCCACCATCACATCCATCCATAAATTCCATCCATCCATCCATCCATCAATCCATCCATCCATACATCCACCATCCATCCATCCATCCATCCATCCATCCATCCATCCATCCATCTATCTATCTATCTCTCGATCTATCTCTATCTATCTATCTATCTATCTATCTATCTATCTATTTATCTATCTATCTATCTATCTATCTATTTACAGCAGTAAGAGAAAGTACCATGAGTGTTTCACACCTGGTTTTTTTGTTTTTGTTTACTTTGCCAAAAAATTCTGTGATAAGTGATATTAAGGATCGGTTTAAATTTTAATTGTGAAAAATAAGTTATATTATTTTCCTGTGCATTCTAAAGAGAATTATTTTTTTTGTTTCCCTCAATTTTTCTCTTGAATTTTCACTTTCTTAAAATAAAGTATTACTCTTATTTAATTATGAAAATTGCAAAAAGATATATTACAAGTGTGAAGGTGAAAATGCTAAAATTTTCCATAATAAAGTGAGAGGAGGTAAATGTATATATGAGAAAGCGTGAGAGAAAAAGAGAGATGGAGTGAGCAACAGAACAAATAGATGCGACGCGTGAGATGAAGAGTATATGTGTGAGTGTGTGTATATAGAAGAGGAGGTTTAAAAAGGTAAGAGCATTGGCAAGAGGTGTAACGGGTGGATTATGAAGCGGGCTGACAAGGGGAAGACGTGTGGATGTCGCGGTGGGTGGGGGTAGTGAAGCATTATAAAGGCTTGTCACGTGTGCCGGCTATCAGCGACAGGAGTGGTAGAGGCGACATGGTTGCTTATACGTGAACTCATTATAATGTGCGTACAGTTAGCGTCACACACACCACACCATGGTAACACCGGGGTACTAGGTTGACTGTAACATGTGCGTATGTAGCGTCTATAAGTGTGTGGGCGTGTGTGTCATCTGCAAATAATACACACATACTATGTTGATAGCATACTATCAACTAGTCGTTGATAGGAGAAAAAATAATAATAAAATCTCTTTTAAGAAAAATATTACAGACAGGTGAGGATAATGTATAGGCTATTTTATTATTATTGTCATCATTAGACCATAAATAAATTATTTTTTTTCAAAACAGTTGTATGTATTTATAATAATACCACTTTTTGACATAATTGACTTAATTTTCACATTTAATAGTAGACATTACAAATGGTTTTTATACTCTATAGATTATAAGTAAAGACAGTATTGCCAACTTTCAATTTAAAAAAAATAAATCTGGTGTGAAACACTTACACGACTTTCTCTTCCTCCTTTTAAAACAATTACAATATATAAAATGACATTCTTCTTTTTAAACTCAAATTTTACGTATTTATTCTAACATAAATTTAGAGGGAGTGAGGGATAGGCATCAACCTACCCTTCCAGAATTCATCAACCTAAATTTCCAGAAAATTTCAAAAGCTCACAAACAATTCTGTTAAGTCGCACTTCCGGATGATGGATTTTGCCCGAAAACTTCGTGTCTGATGCAGTGATAATTCCTATCGTGTCTGATGCAGTGATATTTCCTATCGTGTCTGATGAGGTGATAGTTCCTAAAAGGAATACCTAACGGATTTTTCGTTTTTAAGATATTCTACTAAACATACATACACAACACACACACACACACACACACACACACACACAATCATTCACTAAAAACATTTTGTTTCTTATTCGAGGGATTCCAGGCCATGTATTTCCGATGAAAACTCAATTTCGAAAATTTGGCACGACCCTAATACTTCCTCTCACCAGAGGAGTAAGAAAAAGTAAAAATTAAATTGTCGAAGAAATTACTAAAATATATTAATAACATTAATATGGAGTAGAAATTCTTGATCCAACATTTTAAACTCTATATAGCAATTAATTAAATCTACCATTTTATCCGTCATAGCATGATTCATTTTGTCACGCACCACACTCGTAATGTGAAGAAATATACAAGTTACAAGTATACAAGTATATATAGACACATATACAAATATACAAATATACAAGTATCAACTCCCTACACATATTGATAGTTTTACTCTGAGAATGGATGAGTATCCGAATCGGTTAGAACTAACAAAATGAAGCATGCCTTGTGGGATAGAATCGTAGATATTATTCTGCTTTGCGAACCTTACCACACATTCAACAATTATCCCTTTCCCTTTTCAATGGACAACATTCATTTAGACGCTTTTTCTCGTGTAAGCAAACCTGATCTCGAGTATGTAAAATTGGCAATTTACTCACTTGTCAAATTGATAACTTTTAATTATTTCTCTTAAAATGTTCAAAAGAAAATTTCTCCAGTTAAAAATAATTATGGGAGAGAATGACGACATTTTCCTCTAATATCACTTTAGCATAGTCAACAGCTGATGAGATTGTACTATTTGAAAGCTTTCAATCAACGAATGTTGTGTGATAAGTGATAAGTTCTAATCAAAAGCTTAACAGCCAATCATATTGCACTCTTCCAAAAAATGGAAGCCATCAGTAATGATGAATAGATTGTAATAGCTTTGAACCAAAACTTTCCCATTTAAAATAATCTGACTTTTAATATCTAGGTTCCTACCAACTTCAGTTTCCCACTTTTTCTCACAGTGCTACCCTCAAGAGAATCAACCCAGAATTCTTGCCTAAAGGGGAGTGTTCTAGCTACTAAACCTTTATTAGATAATAATCATCCAAGATTAAGCAAGCCTAGGAAAGACCTAATGAGAGGTTAAAAGACCTAGCGTGGGACTTTAGCCAGTTGTTGAGCGGGTGGAAATAAAATTGACTTCGGTGATTGGGGCCACTTCCTAAGAACAGAACAAAATAAACTTCGGTCTAAGAGGCAGTCTTCCACAGTAACTGGATTAAAGACCATCAAATAAATATTTATAGAATGTATCATTTTCTTCACAACATCCTTTCCATCATAATATGAATAAATGTAAGCAAATATGAACTTTGTAAACAAATACCTGATATGATTTTTATTGTGTTATCACCAGGTACACATCAATCAAATTAGTTTTAACAGTTTAAACTGGAGTAAAGGCAGTGATCAATTGCGAACTAACAGATGAGTTATTTCCTTAATGGCAAAATTGTCTATGTAGCTGCACAAAATAAAGAATGAACTATAGCAAAATTCAAAAGATGAATGAAGCTATCTCCGTTTACCATAAGTGATGTCCTTAGATGTTTAACAGTGCATTTGTTATTCCTGATTTTTTTGTTGATGCCTAGCCTAGATGCTGAGGAAGTAGATTTAATTCTGATCTTTCATGCTTTCGCGGCATGCAAAACAATTACGGTCTTCGGACCGAGACCGCCTGAAGAAGCAATATGGGCGTATCGTTAGTTTATAACAAACCACGAACTTGGTCTCAACTCGAAAACCTAAGATTTTGAATATTTAATTTTGTTTTAATTCTGTTTGAATCTACAAGATTTATCACGGTTACAACTTTTTCCTTCTGCACATTCCATTCGCAACTTAAAACACCACATGCTCACTTTTGAGCATTAGTTTATCAAATGGAAAATCAAGGACCATATTCAAAAATATCAAAATATAACGTTCACATCGGACTGCATTTCCTTGCGCACAGGTACCTTGGGCTTGGTCACTACACCGACCAGCGACAGACATGGAATTCGCACTCAAGACTCCAACGACAGGAACTGAAAAAATGTTACCATTTACTAGTACGTCTCTACTTGGCATACGATAAAACTGACATTAAACAAAGTGCTGATTTATTATTACCACAACCCTATCAAGAAAGCTATTCTGGAATTAAAGACTCGAACTGCTTAGGTCAGCCAAGCATTCCAATTCTTCAATTACCGCCTTCAATCCTTACAATCCAAAATTCCTCTCCAAATTACCATTGCTCCAAACTATGCCTCCAACTGAACATCCATAATGACTTACAGGTATCGTTTACTTAATACTTTAACCTTCGCTACAAAAATTTCTCCAGCTGCGTCGACGCTATTTTCTCGACGGTGGCCGTCATTATAAAAATTGGAGAGCTACTACTCACTGGTGATGAACTCATTCGGGTCTCCTTTTGTCACATTGTTTACTTGTTGCGGGAGTCTTGCTCTAGCACTTGTTAATAAAAAAGAAAAAGAAATAAGATCTATCGTGGACAATTTTTAATATATAGTGTCAATGGAAGCTATGTTGAAGTAAATAAAGGGCACTTGTAATTAATAAATAATTAATGTTTATTTTTACGAATACTTGTTGTTTTTTATGATTTACTTTTTATAGACTTAATTTTCCTCTATATTAAACAAAAGAAGAAAGTTGAAAAAAATATAAATGAAAGTAAAAGATAGAATAACACATAGTAAATGAAAGAATCCTCATGGCAATGTAATAAAATTCATTATTAATTACGAAATAAAAGAGAAAAAATAAAAAATTAAAAAAAAAAAAATGTTTGAAGGAAACAAGAGCGGTACTTGCAAGAGTATGAGGTCACTTTCCCATCCAATTCATCCACAAGCCTTGCACTGTACATTTAAATAAGAATATGGCTGAGGTTCCACTTTTAAAAGGGTTTTAAAAAAGTGAGGAGTTAGAACAGGACTGGACGTTACTGAAGAGTTGAATTCATTTAACAGTGTATCTCTTAGAGATTCCGCGCCGCTCTCTGTGTGGTCTAGCGAAGGGAATGGCACTGGGTGAGTGTGTATGGGCCTAAGAGGAACAGAGGTGCCCTCTATTATGTACAAGAGGCTGAGACGTGTACACGGACGGGCAGAAAGGGTGCGGACGTTTATCTAGGAGTGGAGAGAGAAAGAGTTCTGGAGAATGAAGCGGCGGAAACTAAACATAAGGGGAATGACTAAATAGGGGTCCCAGTCTTTTGGGAGGACGTGTCTTTAGATCAATTCATTTAGGACTGCGAGAGAGCGCGGTAGTGGAATAGGTTGGAGGTGAAGACTCTGTGTAATGTAGGGTGTGTGTGTGCAGAGTCGTCGGGAAGAGCGGGTTCATTATTATGCACAAGTCCCCTCCCCATTATACTTCACTCTCCCCCTCTTACATAGTAGTGCTACATAATTCATGAAAGGCCTCCGTGATACAGCGAACGTTGAAGAGTCCTGGCAGCTAAAAAGTGGGGGCCGGACGAATGGATGTTAGAACTAGAACGTGAAGTAGAGGGGAGCAGGGAATTAAAAAAAAAAGAAAGAAAGAAAGAAAAGAAGCAAATAAACGACTTATAGAAGGGGCTACTTACTTTTGAAGTGGGGGTTTTAAGTCACCCTCTGGCCATCCGCAAGACAGACATGTCTTGTATCGGACATGCCTGAACAGCTCTATTTCTTTTGTTTTATACAAGAAAAAATAATTGAATAGTCAAGCGGCTAAGCGCAAACAAGATCATTTCAAGGATCTATTTAAATTTCAAGAATCAATTCAACTTCGCAGATACCGAAATCACATTCATCGTATCACGCCCAAACAATGTGTGGTATGAATAAAAATGAGTATATACTAGCACGCAACTGCTTGGAATATATAATATTCCAGTTGGTAAGGACAAAAACAGCCGTTTAAATTTAAGCCTATCGCACAGAATTCCAGCAATGTTATTAATATTCCGCAAAACTACCTATAAAAAAAAATTTTGGGAAGAATATTCCAAATAAACGTGGTAGGTTTATATTTGTGTACTTTCAAAAGCAATTCCAAGTTTAAAGGAAATTGTCTTAGTAAATTCAAAGAAACTCAATAACTTCTATTACCAAGTATAAAAATTTGATCCGACCGCAATATTGCCCTCTTACTAAGGTTAAGAAAATATAAACATGCTTTTAGAGAATTCTCCATATGTAGATGGGATTTAAATAAAAAGATCTCACGAAACTAAACAAAATTGGCACAAAGTTCTATCTGTGATTCTATTTAGTTATCGCGCCTGAATGGAAAGTTTATGGTCAAAATCCATCAACCGGAAGCGCAACTTATGAATACGTTTTTATTATTATTTTATTTTTTTATGTTTATTGCGATTATCTCGGAAATGATTACAACGATTTTCTTTAAACTTTGGAAAAGTAATATTGGAGCTTGTTACGTATTTATCTTTATTTGAAAATTATTTAAGGAAACTGATTTTAAGGAAAAATTCTCTGGAATCGTTAGTTTACGGGAGGCGGTAGAGGCGGCGAGAAGCCTGGCAGACCATACAATATACACACTTCAGAGATTTTTTCCAAAGAGATGAGTGATGCTTAATTTTGTGATAATAGACCGGTTTCGAGCGATCTCCCAACTTCAGTGTATTTCGATAAACAGTGTGCGGTCTTGAAGTGTTTTTTTTTTCTTTTGTAAAAAGCATAATTATGCTTTCTTAAGAAAAGTAAACTGCTTATTTAAGTGAGAATAATAAATGTTTACCAAATGACGCTTTAATGGAAATAATATCTGAAAAATTTAATAATAAATTATTTATGCGCCTCTGCAGCTCACTGTTCGGTGATGGACAGTGTTGTCTGTAGCGAGAGAACACGGTCCGGAGGCCAGCAGTGCAATGAGAAGGCTCCGGGCGCTAATGACCATAGATGTTAAAGCGCCTAAATTAAAAAAAAAAAATTATTGATAAAAGTGCAAATGGTAGTACTTCCATATTTTGTACAAAAAATTAGATTTCATTTAGGGCAGAATCATTATACTAACAAAACCAATGATTTTCATTATATGCAAACAATATGACACTGAGGGGGCAACTTACATATTTGAATTATAGTATGGGGCATACTGAAGAGCAGCAGTTGTGTTCAATGTGCAATCTGGGTGACATTGAAGTCATAATACATTGTATAGCCGTATATCTAGTATTGAAAGAGTTCAGAATGAGATGGTTCAATAAACAAAACTAAGTGAGAGTGAGCTAATTAAATATCTGAACGGTCAAGACTGGAACAGGCTTTATAGCTATCACCTGTAGCTGCAAAGTATAGATGTTTCCTAATTAAGGAGAACAGTTATTAATATTTGAAAAATAAAAACAATAAACGAAAGTCAATACCTGCAAACGGGCCATGGTCCATGTAGTTGGTGCTAAGGATTTATTTACTTATTTATTTATTTATTTATTTTTTGTTAATCATTTTTCTACCTCTTCTTTTCTTTATTGAGAGTTGGATTATGTTTAATTTGTTTTTGTTTTGAAAAGATCATTTCTAACATAAATGTTTAAAAGTAATAATAACCACTGATGTTTTCCATCCCCACGGATCTATCCATAATAATATTTAGGCACCTTCAAGTGTTCCTTAACTTAAAAAGAATATGTACATAAAAATATATAAAACTATGCCCCCTCCCCCGTTATAGAATTGTCATAATTGCACTAAAAGAAAGTCGTGTGAGTGATTCACACTAACATTTTTCTTCTTTTTATTGAACTAATTAACTGAAATAATAGGGTTGTTGTTGATTCCTAAATTTATTTTCTTTCTTTAAATAACCTGCCATTTAATTAACTTACGTGAATTCATTGATCAAGTTTGCTAATTACCATTTGTTACAGTCGTTGACGGTTGTATTGAAAATTAAAAAATTGTCAATAGACTTTAATTATATAGCAAGCATAATAATTATTACTGGAACTACAATTGCGTAATTAGTTATAAAACATTTAGGTTCCTTTTTTTTCTTCTTTTTTTTCTAAATACTTCTTCTTTTTTTTAATTTAAGGCGCGTCAACATCTGAGGTAATTGGCTCCCGAAGCTTTCTTAATGCCACTGCCGGCCCCCGAAAGGTTTTCTTTCGTTACAGACTATAATGTCGTATCACCGGACAGTGAGCTGTAGAGGCTCCTAGGAAGAGAAATTCTAAGGGTAGCACTGCTGGATAGAACGCAGGACTCCGCTTACCACTGGGCTGGACATCCGTTTTGAGGTATCTTGAGTCCAAAAGAGTGGTTTTTAGAAATTGGTATTGTCTGTGAGTGTGGCAGAGCATATCAAAAATGAAAAATCACAGAATGTTCAAACTTAAAAAGTGTTACTCGAAAGACCTGAGAATGAGCTTTTTGTAAAAATCGTTCATCCGGAAGGGCCACTATATTGATTGATTTATTTCAGGTTTTTGTGATTTTCTTAAAAAACGTAATACAAAGAGTATAACTTTTATTCGTAATTTTTCTCCGGGAAAATTCAATTAAGGGTACTTTTGGAGGATAGGTGAGGTTATGGTTCCCTCTAAAGTGCTATTTCAGTTTATTACTCAATTCTATCATCAAAGTATTATTAATTAGAATTAAATATGTTGTCCAAATTCCGAGTTTAAAGAAAATCGGTTAACCGGAAGTGCGTTTTTACTGAAAAGTATTTTTTAGTTTTCTGCTATTTTCTTTAACAGGCTCCAACGATTTTCTTTAAACTAATTTATGTGAACTACACATATAAAGAGCTTCAACTTTTATATTTAGCATTTCTGCTAGTAGTCATTTAAGGGATTTTTTGGGTGAGAAAAGGGTTAGGTTTCCCTCTAAAGTCCTATCATTGTTCATTATACAATTCCACCTTACTTACTTACTTACTGCATAGCTCTACAGCCCGGGGTGGGCCTTGGCTTCCCTATATATACAATTCCACCATCCAAACAAAATTAATTAGAAATAAATAGATGGCCGAAATTCCGAGTTTCAAGTAAATTAGTAAATCGGAAGTGCGTTTTTTCAATTTTTGCGATTTTCTCCATAAAAACACCGTCGAATTTCATTAAATTTTGTAAACTAACTATAAAATACATCAGTTACAATTTGTAAACTGCAGAAAGAGAAAGTTGTATGAGTTTTTAAATAAACACTGGACACGAAGATACGACCGACCAAGAAAGAATCCGAGTGAACGTGACTGAGGGGGTAGGCATAGTTCAAGTGGGCACAGTATAGGAGCGCCTTATACACGTTTTGGAAATACGGAATCCAATGTTTGTGTGGTGAATTTACTGATCAGAATATTGATCTCATTACAAATACGAGGTGGCAAAAACTTAGATTATTATTAAACATGGTTATTCTCGACACAGAGATCTAGGATTCAATGAAGTTGTACTTTCGGTTGAGAATTTTGATTAACGAAACATTTGCATAATGATAGCTAAATGGAATATGTATGAGCTACCTGAGATTTTTTTCGATTTTGCCATATTTTGTTCACACACCACCACCACCATCCAGGTCTTTCGTATTCAGAAAACCAGAAAACATTTATTACCGTTAAAATAAACACAATATAAAAAACGGAGGGGGGGGGGTTGATACGACTTATTACAGACAATATTAAATTATGTTTATAGACTTTCATTATTAGACTACATTATAATTGTTCAATTTAATAATTGATTTTCCATTAACTCCCACAAAAATATAATTTTCACCTACATCCTTTTGTAATATTTATGCAAACAACATTTCCGGTTAACAAATATTTGAAACCTAAAAATGGCAAACAGATAAAAATTGCCGGGCATGTTTCTATAACAAATCGAATCGATCTATACGTGTCGATATATAAGAGCGTTTGGTTTGAGGGAGCTATGTTGCAATAATGATGTTACCATTTGATTCAGACCAGAGCTTTTCCCCACACCTCCCCCAGCCAACGGGAGAGCACCCCGGGAGATATCCCTAAGGAGGTGCCATATATCTAAAATGTAATCCCAACAAAAAGTATCAAATAAATATATTTCTCCAGATAAAATTCATTTTTACTACAATTATGGCTTTATTGAAATACAATTTATTTATTTCTGTCTCTCTCTTTCTCTTTCTGCTGTAAAAGATTGTGTTGCAGATTTTGAAATTGAATTTTTATATGAATTTTATGTTTTGATGTCACTTGAGTTCGAAAAAATGTATTTCGCGAATAGTTTTATTTGAACAAAATATCTACAAAGTTTAAGAATCACTGACACACCTGACATGAAGATTTTAGACAAAATTCACCAACCGGAAGTGCAACATTAATCAATCAATATTGTTTTTTCAGTTTTTGCGATTTTTCCGAAAACGGCTCCAACAATTTCCTTTAAGCTTTATAATACAATACTCGCGCCCTCTACACATATAAATGTCGATCTTTTTTTTTTAAACATAATTTTCTATGAAAATTGATGTTTGTGGTATCTGAGAGGCCAGTAATGTTACAATTCAAATGTTAATTGAATTTGTTGAAAGCTCTCTCATTGATTGCTACAATGTAATTATAATCTACCTTCTTATTAACGGAGAACCAACTTTATACCTTCTTTTCTTCTTCTTTCTTAACCGAAGATGAACTTTCTTAAAATCGAAGATGAACTTTGCCTCTTAACATTTCTTCTCCAGACATCTCTTTGGAGAACTGCAGACTTAAGTCTCCAGTCCGCCAGGCCCATTTTAGAAAGGTCATCTTCTACATCCATTTCTCGGGCATCCTCTTTGCGTTTTTCCAAGGAAATTTTTCACTCATTATTTTCTTAGCCATTCACTCATCTGGTAGTTTTTGTAGTAGTGTGTGTGGGGCTAGATAGAAAAAATGAAAGTAAAAAAAGGTATACTGACTGAACACTGAATTTATTATTTGAATATCAGGTACTGCAAGAATTATACAGCTGGTATGGAGAGAGAGTGGCAGTGTGATAGAATGACAGACTGAACGGGCAAAGTCTTGGTGATGACGTTTCTTTGATTCTTGTGGGCACAAGATTATATCATATACTTCTTGATCGTCTAGTGTTGTAGCTAGCGTTTATACATATGATTCTTAACTTCCCCTACTTCTCCTAACTTCCCACTCTTGATTTCCTAAGTTGGAAGAGGTAGGCTGAAAGTGATCTCTTTAGAGGGCAAGCTTAAATAGGGAGATATGTTACGCCTCATGTGACGTATTGAGTGATATAGGAGCGGTAACTTATGATTTCTGGCTGCCGTCAAGACACGTCACCGGCAATCCATTACAACTTACCACATAGGCCAGATCCTTATTGTTTATTTTTATGCAACGTACGATATATTCGTGCACAGTATCGTTTCGTAAAACTCTTGGATGGTTTCCTTATTCCAAATAACTTTGCGTGCACACTGGGCCAAAGTTATGTCTCCACATTTTTCTCTCAAATATTCTCAGTGATTGTTCATTCACAAATTTAACGACGTCTTTCCACAAATTTAACCACTTTGTCTAGGTCTTTGATCCAAAAAAAAAACTACCTCCGCAACCAAACTTATCTTTACCATCACAATATTTTGGTTTAGGGGCAACTTTGCGAACTTCCAATTTGAAGCAAATTTTGCAATTATATAATTAAATATTAACTGCAGTAAGTGAAAATCGTGCGAGAAGTTCATTTCAGTTTTTTTCTTTTCTCTTTCTGCCATTTGAGAATATGTTACGACTATAATGGATGAGTTGGATGGAGAGAATTGGTTTAGTTTGATGAGTTAACAAGACTTGGTTAACACTCTAATATAATTATGAGTTTCACTGTCTGCCTGGACTTTACAGTAAAGATGGCAGTTTTAGAGTGGTAGGAGTAATGACACGTTGTGACTAGTGAACTATCTTCTCAACTAATTTGAACTATATTTCTTCTGTGTCCCGGCTCTGTATTTATATAGTTTCTCCCACTCCAGTCCGAGAGAGTGCCTCCTGGTATTTTGTTTCTCATTCTCTGCACTCTTGGTTACTGTTACAATCATCAACTCCAGGTGTCTGTTTGAAAATGTACCTACGGATGTCCCTCCAGAGGCTCTTGCACCATGTGAAGAAAACTGGGATGAGGTGACGTGCAGATATGCGTATTTATGCAAGAGATCAAAGGAAGTAGAAAGAAACAGACAGACGTAGTTAGTTCTTCTACTCACAACTATTGAGTAGAACCCCTTCCAGTACTTAGTTCCAAAATTTAATTTGAACACTATTTTTGAACTACATCCTTTCTCTGTGTCCCGTCGCTGTATTTATATAGTTCCTTCCACTCCAGTCCGTGAGAGTGCCTGGTGTTTTGTTTCTCTTTCTCTGCTCTCTTGGTTGCTGTTACAATGACCATGTCAAATTTTTCTACTTGAAATTTTTTCACGGTAATCATATATACCGGGGGTTCTTGAGTACTCAATAACGATGATTTTTTTGAGTTTAGTCTTCCTCTTGCTGTCGCAAATCTCTCTTTCACGCATATGAGTAGGTATGTATGTGCGTATTTGTACTTGTATTTAAGTGAATGATTGAGAAGAAAATCTGCTAAACGGAAGAATCACTTCACTGATTAGATTTCTTAACTTTCTGTTATTTTTGTAAGAAAATATTCAAGTAAGTATCGATTTCCTTTAAATTTGTTTTTTTTTTAACTCCAAATTCCAATTTTTTAAACTAATTTTTCAATTACAATTATGAGATTTGTCATGAGAGAAAGAAATGCGAGTGCGTAACACCAGAAATTTTTCTAAACACAAGGAACCTTAAAACATTTCTTACCTGTACATAAAAAAAAGATATCAATGCCAAAAAAAAATCCGAATATACTCAAACATACACTCAAATATTACAATTTAATCATATAACAAAAGAAAAGTGGTGGGTACCTGGTTCTGTCATTGAACTACGACATTGTGTTATATAATTTATTTTATTTTGTCTCTGTTACCATAATATTCTACTAAACACGCTAAGGGAAATTATTTTTTCTATATTGACTTAATTAACTTATCATTATATACATAATGACCTTTGTTTCTTACACCGATCCATTGTTTTTAATCACGCAATATTAGTATTATGTGCCAACCGGCTGTGGAAATAGTAAAGAGATTCCATTTACTTTTTTTCTAACTATTTCAGTGTTACGTTTTGTAATTTTTACTTTTTCCTATCGCTGTTACGGAGAAGACTTTAATAGTGACAAATTTTGGGAAATTGAGTTTTCACCGGAATTATAAGTTTTGAGATCTCCTGGGTTCAACATAAGTGTTTTTTGGCCAAGGGTTCATATGTGAATGTTTATAAATGTTTGTGTAAGAACAAAATATCTCTTAAACGAAAAATCACAGGAACCTCAAATTTGGTAATCCAATTTAGGTCCTACGTACCACCACATCTAACACGAAGGTTTTCTGACAAAATCCGTCCACTCTAAATCATGACTTTACTGAATTTTCTTTTTCTTTCAGTTTTTCGTGATTTTCTCAAAAGCGGCTCCAACGATTTTCTTCAAACTTGGAATACTAACTAGACACTTTCATTTGAAACCATTTTGAAACATTTTCCCAGGAAAATTGAGATTTTGTAGGTTTCGAGGGGAATAGTAACGCTAAGTTTTCCTTTAAAGTATCATTTGAGTGTAACGTGTGGTTAATACCTTACTAGCTGTTTCTAATTTGCTAGAATTTCAAATTTGAAGAATATCGGAATAGGGAAGTGCAGTTTTATAGAATAGGTTTTATAAGTTTTGAAATTTACTTCAAAACTACTGTACTGTAAACTAATTTACATTTTCTGTAAGCTTGGAACGCTAACTGTACAAATACAAACCTATTATTTTTATTTGAAATATGTTATCCAAAAAAACAAATTGATTATAGATAATTTGCGGTTTTTGTAGAGTTAAATCACAAATTTTATTTGGTCGGTTCAAAGTTATTGTGCCCTTTTGGGGGCTGCAGTACCCATTACTTCTCTACCTGCCGCATGCGTTGGTAGGTTGATACCTGTCTACCACCTCTACAGTCATGTTAGGACAAATCAGTAAAATTTGAAGTTTAATAAAAATAAAAATATCTGGTATGAAACACTCACACCACTTTCTCATACTCCTCTTAGTTCACTTATATACAATATGACAAATTTTCTTTAATTTTCCAATTTTACTCTTTTATCCTAACTTAAATACAGCTAGAGATAGCTTCTAGATGAGAAATTGGCTGTCGTGGTTGCCAATACGCTGTTGTGGCCATGAGAGAGGGTGTAATGCGTAGTTTATGTGCGCTCGGTGCTAACTTGATGCGGTTGCTAATAGAACTATTGAGTCCAACATTTCTGAGGCGAATTTACTGGCTATTGGTTCAATTACATAAATGAGAGAGAGAGAGAGAGAAATATGATAGCTAGGAAGATAGGAAGATAGAAAGATATGGTAGATAGAGTGATATGATAGAAATGAGAGGTACACCGATATCATATGAGAGATAGAGAGAATGATTTTCCTGAAAAAATGTGTCAAATAGAAGCGATAGATATTTAAATTTGTAGTTCATTGAGCGACGTTTAAAAAAAAAATCATTTAACTATTGAAATATTGAACAACCAATCAGTGAAATTACATTTCCGGTTAACGGATTTTTATATATAGATACAGTTACAGACCATTGCTTAACATTTTTTTTCTTTTTTTTTTTTGAGAAGAACTCAAAACATGTGATAACAGTTTAGAAAATCTGACAGGATTCTTATTACCTTGTTTTGCAGCTAGAAGAGAAAGTAAATACTGATCCTATCTCAGTGTTTTCTCTTAAATCAAGAAGAGAAAGTAAAAAAAAAAAAAGGTGTTAATGAAGTTGTAACCGAAGTATATTTCACAAAAACTCTGGCTCGGAGTTTTTCATTAGTTAGCAAGCCGTCTTGAGAATTACAAGATCTGGTCGGGTATAGGTCTTCACTACTTAGACACAGATAGATATTGTGGTTGGACAAACAGTGCTGTTGGTAAGTTGGAGTGGTGGACAGAAAAAAACCAACAGCTCTTCAGAAGAAAGAAATAATAATAAAATAAAATAAGGATAAAAAAAAAAAAAAAGAGAGAGCTAAGTTTGTTTAAGTAAAAGTGTCTCATTCCATTCGCCTCACCCCACCATATTGCCGGACCCCTAATTTTCTTCCTTCTCTGCTATCTTGCTCGTTCCTGCTTTCTCTTACATTCTCCTTCCTCCTTTTACTAGATTAGATGTTGCAAGTAGAAGACGAAGATGAAGAAGAAGTAACTCTTAGAATCTCTTCATTTCATTTATTACATATGCAAATTTTTTTTTTTTTATGCTGTATAAAGAGAGATGTAGGCGGAATGCGGGTAGAGGATTTTCTTTCTTTTTCTATGTTGTTTCTCTTTTTTCTTCATTAAAAAGGGAAAAGAAAAGATAAATATTCAACTTGGTAATTTGGTTAACTAGATAAAGTATCCGTCAGGTGATGTTTTTTTATTGACAACCCCTGAATAGCTAAATATAACCCGATAAAATATTTTGCTAAAAAAAAAAAAAATATGTTCCACGATTATCTTTAAACCTGGAAGGCTTATGCACATAAATAAGCCTTCGCTTTTAGTTGAAACGTTTTTCCAATATGGGACAAGGAAATGCTTTGAGGTTGTGCTAAACCTTGAAGTGCCATGTCAATTAGCAACATTAACTGGACTCCTACATGTTAAAATATTACCAGAAAAGAAACTGGTGTGTAACATTCACACTAATTTTCCTAACTCCTCTCAATATATATAAAACGATAAATTTTATTTAAATCTCTAATTTCGCTCATTTTTGTCCTACAGTTGGGGGGGGGAGGGACAACTGCAAACCTACCAACCGAGGCAGGTAGAGATATATAATGTTGAACAAACAAATTAGAAACTTCAATTCTCACTTTCCTCAGAACCATCCAAAACAGATTTCTTTTTTGAGAAATATGGCGCTTATGAGTTTAAAGGAAAACGTTATAATCGTTTTCGAGAAAATTCCAAAAAACTCAAAAATCTATTCTGTAAAAACTTACTAAGAGTTAGAGAACGTAAAAAGCTTTACGTTAAAAACATTTTTCAAGATCGGCCATTGGAAGTGCTAACGGCCCTCTACTACAATCAACATCTTTCTTCCATTTATTTTATAAACTTTCCATATTATATAATGGAGAAAAAATAACTAATTTTTGAGATGCATAACTCTATTATGGATTTTTGTTAAGTACATTGAAAAAGGTGCAAAGACACATTTGTGTTTCTTTCAACTGTTTTGAAAGGCGGTTCACCTCATATCGATTCAATGAGATCTATATAAGATGGAAGGCCATCAGTCCTATATTCCAAACCAGTTTTAGATATATTCAAATTTTATAATCTAAAAGAAAATATTTTTATTTAAACCGGCAGCTTATTTCTGCCTTACAAAATATTAACAATGCCAAATCTTATTTTTACAAATATTATAATTGGTTAATCACCTTGAAGCACGCCTGAAGTAATTTCTGTTTTAGACGTCGGTAGTTTTTTACCCGAGTTGATGGTGTAGTTCAGCGTCGTACTTTCTAAGTTGTCTAAAAATCTGTACTATCCATAAAGTCTTTGATTGGTGATATTTCTAGTTCCCGCATAATAACGGCGCTCCGAAGGTGATACGCATTAATTCAATTTGGAATACTTGCAATTTTATCAATGCAATATAAAAAAGTCTAGAGCATTGCGGTATTAATGGCGTCCGTTTGTTAATCCAAGTGGTAGAGCTTTCTAAGAGTTTGGTAGGTTTGTCTTAATCTTTTTATATATGGAGTCCAGGTTAGTCTTGTGTCGAGTTCCAATCCAAGAGATTTTAGGATTTCGTTCGTTTCTTCTACTGGCGTTGCTGTTGTTAATTTTTAGAGTTGTGGCTGCATGCATTTTACGGAGGGTATAAATTTTGTTTGTGTCTTTTGTATATTAATGTCTAGTTTCCAGTAGGGAAACCAGTCTGTTATTTTGTCTCATGATGTTTGTAAATTGTTTATAGTTTCAGAAAGTTTATATGTACAGAAAGAAGAAGGGTGTGGTCTTTTTTATAATCTAAATTTTTAAAATTTATACTCGTACATGGTAACAGTTTCACGCTGAATTTTTTAGGAAATTAATAAATAATCAGCTGGATTAGCTATTTTAGAGGAACAATAGAATCAATTAAATAAATAAATGTTTCATTTTACTAAAAAGTTCATGATGCCGAAATTATGATGTTTTATTAATTATTTCACACTTTAAAGCAAGGATATCAAAGTAAAAACAAAAACAAAAACAAGTCACTGCGCTTTACTAAATTACAGAGTACAAGCCAAAATACTGAACTAAGATATACTGAGCCAGACCGAGATAATCGATCAGAATTAGAATCGTTCGATTATGGAATTGTGTACGAAAACTTTGAACAACGATAATCAACATTTCCATACTTTCTCGTTGATTCCAGTGATGGAGTCAAAGCTCAAAAAACATGACCATATAAATGTTAGGATAAACATAATCTTAGGTACAGCATCATACATCATTATACAATATCATACTATTATTACTATTATTGATTTTGGTGTAGAATTATTAGATTTGGTAAATACATTATTATAAACAGATTACCCAGTAATATATATATCTACATTCTAATAGCCTGACGTATACGAACTGTCTAAAGCACAGTACACAGATATATATACTTATAGTAGCCTCCTCGCCGCACCACCATGAAGCAAACAGGTTTCAAAGTTGATCATATCTTGAAACTTGTCTAGCACAGGCTCTCTATGTCTATGTATGAATATAATAATATAGTAATGATTTCCCATAGGAAAATCATGTTTACACAATGACCTAACAATACTGTTAATTAAACTGTTAATTATACTAAATTAATCCATACAAAGTTAATTATTAAAATAAATTTTAAACTAGATGAATATTTAATGATGTAGCATATTAATTATATGGGAAAAAAATGTAAACACCGTTTTTTCTCGTATCAAAAAAGCATACAGTTACTGATATGATAATATCATTATTAATATGTTTAAAATGTTTCAAATAAAAATGATACATTTAATCTGTGCAGTGAGATACCAAGTTGGAGGGAAATCAATTAGCACACTAAGATGAAAGAGACAAACTAGGCATCTAAAAATATAGACCGACAGGGAGTGAGCTAAAGAGACTACGTAATAGTCGAAGGGACAAACAAAAAGAATACGACTAAAAAAATTACATGGCAAACGTAAACAGATAGATAGAGAAAGAGGCATATAGAAAACCGTTAAAACGACAATCAGATAGAAAGATAGACTGGTAGATATACCATCTTACATTACATATAATTATAATTATTATTAGTGCAATTTAAGAAATTTATAGAAGACAACTAGAAATATAGCATGGCTGTTAGATAGAATGACAGCAGACGGACAGACAAATCATAGAAAGGTTGCGAAAAAATAGGCTAACAATCGCCTAGCAATACAGATAATAGGCAGATATATTATAATGGAAAGAAAGCTAGAAAAAAACCGCCAGCGATTTTTCACGAATGAAATCGCAAACGGATTTTTTTTTTTTAATTTAAGGCGCCTGGAGCCTTCTCAGTGCACTGCCGGCCTCCGGACAGTTTTCTCTCGCTACAGACAATACTGTCCGTTACAGTGAGCTGCAGAGGTTCCTAGGAAGGAAAATCTAAGGGCAGACACACTGATTTTAATGAGTAATGTGGAAACACAGTTAGAAAAAATTCGACAATCTGCTGGACGAAAAAGAAGAAAGGATTTCTATCAAGTAGAAAGATTAACAGATAAGGAGGTTTCTACAAATATATCTGCACAGACAGAAGATACAAATTAAGCCAGACGGCAAGCTAATAGCTGATATTGTACAAATATTTGGATTAATAACACCCTACAGGCAAAGTCTAGCTTTGCTGGATTATATATATATCTGCTCATACACTACAAACACTTCTATATTTCACCGCAATAGAGTTGTACAACTAATTCCAGATAGATACGACGAGAGCCACAATAGATTTTCTAGGTCGCCCTGGATTTGGCCCCTTTGTAGCCATCCTCCTACATAACCAGGGAATAATTAGTCCACAGAGAATTTGAGTGCTGCAAAGACGGTCCTACGGCCGTTGGAGTAATTACATTTATTACTATTTCCAAGTCATCGATGAATATTAATATAAATATAATATATAATAATTTAGATATAACAAATAAATTTTATTTGAACATAATATTATGTACTACATTCATGTAAACGGAGAAAATGTGATTTAAAATTCTTATAATATGTCACTTTCTATTTTTTAAAGATAAAATTAACTTCCAAGCGCATTATAAAAAACCTCATTTCCAAAAAGGCATTAAACTTAATTATACTAGTCCACTCATTCATTATACCTAGTCAACCGTATATTTGAAACATTAAATAGTATTATTGGTTTCTGTAATGAGTTCAAAGTAAATAAAATAGAAAAATAAAAAACTATGAAAAGCGGGAAAGTCCCTTGATGATAAAATCACTGTCTTAATATCATTTTATGTATCATCATATCTGGTGTATGTTGTACTAAAAACTAACAACTTCTTCTCTAATATTAAGCAGAAAATCAACTGCTTATGACTTTATAACATAAATGCTTTAAGGATTTAGAATCAATTGCTTGAAGAAGCATCATTTAGATTTTAAATTTTAGAAGATTCAGTTTTGACTTTTGTTGGAGCAAAGATAAATCGGAGTGAAGTGGAAATTTAGTCGGATAAGAGTCGGACAAACTCCTAAAAAAAATCTGGTGTGAAACACTCACACAACTTTCTCTTACTCCAGTACTCAAAATTATAATTGACAAATTTTATACTTAGTGTACCAAATTTAATGAAATTCGTCGAAAAGTGAAAACACTGTCCAGTAAAAGTGTCCGGTTTACTAATTTCCTTGAAACTCGGAATTTGGGTCATATATTAATTTCTAGTTATTTCAATTTGGATGACAGAATTGTATAATCAACTGTGATAGCATTTTAAAGAAAAACATAACCCCCCTCCCCCAAAAGTCCCCTTAAATGAATTTATCAGGGGAAAAGTTTCAAATAAAAGTTGTAGCTCTTTATATGTATAGTTAACAACGCTGGTTTAAAGAAAATCGTTGGAGCCATTTTCGAGAAAATACCAGAAAACTGAAAATTATATTTCAGTAAAAACGCACTTCCGGTTATCTATTTTTTTTCAAACTCGGAATTTCAACAACATATTTAATTCTAATTAACATTATTTAGATGACAGAATTGTCTAATATACTGAAACAGCAGTTAAGATGAAAACCTAACCCCACCCCTCCCCCAGAAGTGCCCTTAAATGAATTTTCCTGGAGAAATGTTTCAAATAAAAGTTGTAGCTCTTTGTATGTGTAGTTGATATACCAAGTTTAAAGAAAATCTTCGGAGCCATTTTTGAGAAAATTGCAAAAACGTAAAAAAAAACAACTAGTAAAGTGGTACTTCCGGTTGAGGAATATTGACACATAACGCACCGTCAGATCCCATGGTGATACCTAAACGTAATATCAAGTTTGAACTTTCTACGATTTTTCGTTTTTGAGCTATGCTGTTCACATACATACACACACAACACACACACACACACACACAAACACACATACCATTTCGCTAAAAACCACTTTTTTGGACTCAGGGGACCTCAAAACGGATATTTCCGGTGAAAACTCGATATCGAAAATTTGACACGATTACAATACTTCCTCTTACTAGGAGTAAGAGAAAGTAAAAATTCCGAAAATGTATTTTTATGTAGGGTACTGAGCTAACTAGGTCACTAGTACAGTATAATCTCCATCAATATTTCTGTTAAGCACAACTAGTTAAGTTACAAGTTTAAAGAAAATTTGTCACTTTAAGTTTTTGTGTGTATATATATATATATATATACACATAGATAGAAACAAGAGACCACTGACTTTGACATTTAAATAGTACAAACAGCGAATTAAATTTAAGGAGAATTTTTCAACACATGCTGTACTGTTCATATCAGAAAGTTCGCTGAATACTTGAAAGCTTCAGCTTTG
Organism: Triatoma infestans; assembly: GCA_011037195.1. Lineage (NCBI taxonomy): Eukaryota > Metazoa > Arthropoda > Insecta > Hemiptera > Reduviidae > Triatoma > Triatoma infestans. Next base: position 36,524 of record JAAEAF010001917.1, on the reverse strand, counting down.
TTTTTTTTCTGCGATGATAGTGTATAAGTGAAGACAGGGAAAAGCTTATCAGTTGAATATATTACAAATAACTGAATTTGTTGTATCGTTTATTCAATGGATTCAGTGATGAAACGTTTTTGTGTTTGCAAAAAGGTAATAAGTTCGATAAAATTAGCAATTTTGAGTACAAGAAAATATGAAAATACAGGAAAAGAAAAAGTAAATAATAGAAATGGCAATGAGAAAAAAGAAACAATTGGAGGAAATGAGAAAAAGCGGGGAAAAAAGAAGAGCGAAAAAGTAATCTCATTATGAACAGTGAGGTAGAGATAGAAATGAGGATCTGAATTAAGTTGAATAGTCCTAGAGAGAGCGTGGGATGGGGGATTTAAAATGCAATAATTTGTTATTAAATTTGCTGCTGGTTTATGATTCAATAATTTATTGACTAAATTATTATCGTATTTAGGTGATGTTGAATTTCACAGAAAAAAACTGCATCATCTAAGACTGTTGACTAAAGAATATGCTCTACTCTATAAGTGGTCCAAATAAGTTAAAGATATTAGAAAAATTTGTCAGTTTCTCTGTCTGTTTGGAAAAAGTTCCATTTTTACTTTCTCTTATTCTTGGTAAGAGAAAGTATTACGATCGTGCCAAATTTTCAAAATTCACCGGTTATACTTTATTAAACGCTTTAAAGTTCAGTGAGGGCGAAATAAATATTTTTTTAGCGCATGGCTGAATAAAGTTGACTTCACTACACATTTACATTACTCCTTGCACACTATACATTTACATTACATCTTGTACACTACTCATTTAATTACTCGTTGCACACTATACATTTACACCTTGTACACTACACATTCAATTACTCCTTGCACACTACACATTTAACTATTCCCCTTGCACACTCACATATGTATTACAGGTTGCATACTACACATTCAGAATACATTTTTGCATAGAAAATATAATAATTTTATCGAACGTTGGCAGAAATTCATCTTGTCTCACTTTTGGCTGAACTTGAATAATACGTCTCTCTTTAGTATAACCTCAAATCCATTTGGGATTTATTTCGAAATACGTTATTTTTTCGCATCTTGTCGCTGGATGTCGGGCTAGAATTGAATAATATTACATGTGAGAAAAAGTTATGATTGTTTTTGATTGTGATTAAAAGTATAACTTCATTTATTACTTTCAATTTAGGAGTTTATACCTAAATAATAAACAGAAAAGATTTTCAATTACTAAAATAAAATTTAAAAAAAATAATCTTTTCTGTCACAAGTTTTATTATAATTTATAAAGAGTGAGTTGATAATCCTGTAAAACTGTAATTTTCATTCTTTAACGTAATGGAGTGTGTTTAAAGTAGAGCCGGAAAAGCTGATAGGGAGGGCCGTGCTCGAGCGCGGAGAAAGGTTTTGTATATATGCTTTTTAAAGCTTTGTTCTCTGTTGGTTGTTGAAGAATAACCTCTATGCAGCTGTTAGTCACACTCTCTCTCTCTCTCTCTTTGTGTTTGTCGGCATTATGTGTATGGTGTGTGTTTTATTTTGTAATCGTCCATTTCTATTGGGTGCAATGTACCCTTTCCATCTCTCCTTTGGACTCCTTCTGTTGTAACACGTTTTCTATTCCACATTGTTTTTAACAGGAGAGTTCTCTGTGCGAGTGTGTGTATATCTGTGTTTGAGTGTGCTTTTGTTGATATATAAATTTAGTGAAATACACCAAATCTTAAAACGTAATCAAATGTAAAAATACTGTTAGATTTACTGCGATAAAAAAGAAAGCGGTTACGGTTAATCTCAATTTGAATTTAATTAACATTAATATAATACTGAATATAATGTTTAATCTAAAACTCCTAGAGTGTTAAACTCCAGTAGTTTTATTTTACATGTTTTTGTGAATGATTCTCTGCCCAAAGAATATAAAATAATAACAAGATATTATAAGCGTCACATATTGATGGGCCTGGATATAATAGACTGCAGATGCAGGCTCTATAGAGCAATATCCTGTCGGCCTCTTCAGCAATGCAAGGGCGAGTTACTCCAGTGCCGTTAGTCCTTCAAGAACTGGTGCAGGGAATTGGGAGTGGCCAAATAACCAGACGCTCATTCAGGATAACCGACATCAGATATATTGGTACATAGTACCAGGTTCATACTGTCGCCAAGCAGACATAATATTGTGATTCGATAAGAATCATACCCAATCTTTATTATAACTGTATCAGATGATCTGTATAAGATGTATCAGATGACTGTGTCAGATGCCCACCAATCTATCAAATTACTATACCATATGCAGCCAATCTTATAGGCCATTTGCCGGATGTGGTAGTCGTGGAAATCATCCCTTTGATGATCGCTGAGTGCAGGACTTCGCAGCTTCGAATCCGAGAATCGCTTGTGCTAGAGATGCAGCAAGCCGTTATCCTGTACTCATGCAGAATTGTCCCGGAGACCCTGTAGATGGTCATGGCCATCGAATGCAGTAAGTTTGCTATTATCAGGCAGTTATGTATCCTGATGTGACGCTTTATGTACCTATTACGTTTTATCCTTTATTTGTATATGTATATTTAACGGGGTTCTTTGTTGATGAAGAACGAAACGTGATGTATAAATTTATATATTGAAATATACAGTTGTACTGCAAGACTTAACACTGTTTAGAAATATAGAGATGGAGATTGACTGAGCACGCACTATGTTCGATGTACGATGGTTAATAATGATGGTGATGAATCTCAGAATGATCTCTTAATCTTGATACAATCTTAATGTCAATCCTAATGTTAATTCCCCTTGTTAAAGTCCTATCCTCGTATTTATTCTGTTAAAGCTGCCCTTCCACAGCTAAACTCCTCCTCTCGCTTTTGTTGCCGAAGGTAGTGAGGGGGCGCAGTGAGGGATGGGGCGTGACGCTTTTTTCTGCGCACACACAGTGCTGCAGCATCAGCAAGTTTTTATTTAAACTTTTAACATAATTTACATTGATCTCTCTCTTGTCCTTGGCCAGAAGATAAAAAAATAAATAAATATATAAGAAATGATAATATAAACCTTTCGCAAATCGATCACATTGCTAAAAGCACAGCACTGCGTTCTACAGCTGGTAGCTAAAATTCTTCTCCCATAAGCGAAGAACCGGGGTTTCTATAAAAAAACAGTATGCCAATATTCTTCAGCAAGCCTGCAAGAAGATTTTTAAAACAGTATCCCACTCTATCGCTCTATCACTCTAACTCTTCCTCTTTTCTGTACTGTCATGTGATATGACAGTACAGAAAATCATGGTAAACCGGTACAGAAAATCATGGCGTGATGCACATGGTAAACCGGTCTACAACTAATTGCGGACGTACGTATGGTTGGTATACCTATTTCAAAAAAGAAGTTAGTAACTGTCGAGCGCTCGACTGTGACGGTGATAGTAAGTTATTTTTAATTTAAATTCATTATTTCGTAAAAGATATAATATATTATTTCTGTTTTCTGATCAAGATTAAATATTGTACTAACCTTACTATTAATTAATTATTCATTCCATGACAGTAGTTATAAATTTCACAGCCACCAACACATTATATAACCACTCACCTCAGCTCCCATTGAGGAGATAAAATGATAATTTTGTTTCAAATATACATTGCGTTCTAATAAAACCCAGTATAATACGATAGCTTTGTCCTGGTAGAACGCGACGTTTTGCTATTTCCAAGTAAACAATAAACTAATACAAATAATGTTCAAATAAACTGAACTTCCTCTTGCTATAAATTTGTCAATTTTTTCCAAATTTTCATTTTTTCAACTAAACTTTAATTTTCCTGAACTTAAAAATCAAACAAAGTACAAATAATAATAACAAGAACAAAACAAAATTGTTTAGAGTCATCATCACTTTGTATTTTTGTATTCTGTAAAATGTTTTCTTTCTGAGCAAAATATACCATTTACGGTAAAAAGCTTTACTCTTAAGTCTTTTATGCCATGTGAGCATTATATTTTACCAGAACAGATTATTTTCATTTGTTCTACTTTTGCATAGCAAAATCTTTTAAAAACACTCGAAATTAGAGAGCTAATGAAACTCCCCCTTGCGCTGACACCCCTTCGGTGCGGGAATTCAGGATTTGAAGCTACAAACGGTGTTGTTGACCCTTCACTGTGTGAAAAAGTGCACAGCGAACTTTGATAGTGAAGACTACAACTAAAATGGAGATGGTATTATTATACACGCCGTGCTTTTTATATTCCCCCACTTATTTATTTTTTTGTTAGGGAGCTAACACATTTGCGAAATTCTCTCTACTTTAATACAGCGCATATTCGATAGACCGTTCTCTAAATTAAAAATAATAGAATAATACTAGTAAATCATCAGTGATATTTTCCAGCTCTGCGGAACCAACCACAATTACTACTTTAAAGTTTATACCAGATTTATATCTTCCCAGATACTATTTCAAATAAAAAAAGGTAGAGCTGACACTCAGAGGGATTCATAGTATGATTTTATAATATTGACAGAATCTTAGTAAAAATCCGGCATTAAGGCTATCTTTGCGAATAACTCAAAAGCATCAAAAATATACAAAAGCAATTTATTTAATAATAATTATCACCCAAAGAAACAAATAAGTAAAATTATGATCAATATAAATTAATTATCAATTAATTTCAATTAACAGATAATAGTAATAATTATATATATATATAAAAGTAATAAAAATAAAGGGAGTATATTCGTGCGGCACGATACATAAGATAAACATCTGATTTACATTAACATCTTCCTATTGTGATGCTTATTCAAACTCATTATCTCCACAAACTATCAAAATTTCTTTCTATCTCTTCTTATAATGATATTTAAATTCTTCAAATATTATAAACAAGGTAATAATTAGAAATAAATTAATAAATAATAAAGAATTTAAAATGTTTTCTTTTTATAATAAAAATAAGAGAAAATTAATAAAAATGGTTATTAATATCAGCTGATATCATTACACTCAATTGTAAATGTATCAATTGTAATTGTAATTATAAATGCATCAACTGTATCTGCTCTGTCCAAGTCTATGTTATTACGCTGTTTAACAAAAACATCCTGATGATGGTCGAACGCCCGAAGCCGGTCGATGACCACAAAAAGAAACAGGCTATCAAGGAAAATGTCTCTGATGCTTTCCAGCTCTGCGGATCCAATCACCACAACAGATATTTTAAAATAATCAAATGTTCATTAAACTCGGAAATTTTTACTCAGTTGCCCTACACCGTAAATAAATACAGAGATACTAGAAGTACGTCTTGATTACCTTTCCTTCAAATTAAAATATGTGATCACTCTTTAGAAGAGCGATAAAAACATTACACAAAGTTAAATGCCATTTAAAATGTAATGGCCCTGGTTTCACAAAACAACATAACATGAATTTTTCCGGAAAACTGTTTTAAATAAAATTGATGACGTTTCTGTGTGTGCAAATAGCTTTCAAACAAAATCATTGTAGCCATTTTCAGGAAAATTCCAAATAAAACTCGGATGCCTGTTATGTAAAGTTGGACTTCTGGTTGACCGATTTTCTTCTTGAAATGCTTCTATTGTTCTAAAATTTGGAAGCTTCTATTGTATATTAATGAGATTTTCTTTGTATAGATGCTTTTAGGGAAAAGGGCACTGCGACCTGAAAAATCTATGTGCTCTCGGAGCTTCTCAGTGCACTGCCGGCCTCCGGGCAGTGGTTTCTGGAAACACTACCCATCCATAGACAGTGAGCTGTAGAGGCTCCTAGGAAGAAAAACTCTAAGGCACTGGATTCTGGATGCTGGATATGAAACCGGACCTCCGTATGGGAGTCCAAGGCGCTACCACTGAGCATGAATCCCTTTCCTCTGTAATGTGCAGACTATTGGAAGAAATTATGATAATATTTCGAATTATATAAATAAAACAATCTTAAACAAAATCTTTAAAATTTAGATTTACAGTCATGTTGAGGCTGGGATTTTTGAAGGTCAGATAACCACGAAAGATCACAGGTAGAAAGACCCTTTATACTTACAATGAAACGAATTTCCATCCCTTCCACTCTTCCAGGGGTGGAAAAGATATATATATATATGTAAGGGCGACAATAATTGGGGAGATCAAAAATTTAGACTAAACGCTGTGTCGCAGTGTTTCTTGTAAAGTTGTAATGAGTGGCGGATGTGTCGGACTTACATTCAAAATGTCCAACCTTCAAGTCGGAGACTGATAATTTGTAAGTTTCACTACTCCAAAATGTGATTCTAATATTATTTACTAACGAATAAGTTTTATATCTATTTTATTAATTATTTGAATATGTATATTTCTTTTTATGTGTATTCATTTGTTTATTTGTATTCCTCCTCAGTTCAGATAAACACAGACCTCACGAGACCCCTTCCCAGAAGATTTTAATTATAAATTATAATATTTAATTATTATCTATTTTGAATTTATTTCTTTTATTAACCCCCCCCCATACATAGCATTTCACCTTAAGTCATGGGTAACTGGAAATATTCTTTTTTTCCTAGGATATATTTAGTTGGTAATTGAATTTGACAACAATATAGACTGTCAATGAACCCCTTAACCCCCAGAAAAATCTTTATCCTTAAAAAATTAAGAAAATCTCATGAAACCATTCAGTGAGATTGCACTTCCGGTGTTTCCAACTTTCTTAATTTACTTGACCATAACATCATGTAGATAGTAAAACCGTACGTATTACTAATGTGACAATATAGAAGAAAAATTAACCTTAAAGCTAAAGCAAAATTCCCTAGAAACCTTTCCCCCCTCAAACAAAATCCTGAACAAGCGTTCAAATAACAGTGATGCGTATTTATGTGCTTAGACAGTACATGAAATTTTAAAAAACAATTAGAGCCATTTCGAAAAAATCCCGAAAAATAAAAACAGTAAAGCCGCACTTCCGGTTGATGTTTTTTTTTACCAAAAGTTTTTACTTTTTACTATTAGGAAGAGAAAGAAAAGTCTTTCCTGTGAGTGTATGACATCAGATTTGGATTTGTTTTCAAGTTTTTGAAGATATTTGGAGGTATTTTATTGATGCACAAAAAACATTCGCTAAAAACATGTTTTTTTGAACTAAAGAGCCTTAAAATACGTATTTCCGGTGAAAAATCGATTTCTAAAATATGAATACTATCTCAAGACTTCAGAGGAAGTAATATATGTAATAAAAAAAGTAACATTAGTAATTATTAGTAAAAATAATTATTAGTAATAAAAAAATATTTGAGACTTTAATATTCAATGATGCTTTTCGTTTTATGTATGTACGTGTGTGTGCGTATCTATGTATGAAATATGTATAATATTAGTAACATAACTACAGTTTTAATTGAATTAATGGCCAGATGTATGTTCTATGATATATAAATGTGGTTTTAGGAGTATTTTATGGTATAAAATTGATTGGTTCCATATAGACAAACACCATTAAACTAAAGCATAAAACCAATAGTATCATTTGTAGGCATTTATGTTCATTAAATTTATCCAGTATCAGACAATTGCTATATAAAAGAATTAAACATAAAAAAGTAATATTTCAGCAATAATATTATTTATCTGGTAGAAAATTAATATATTGATGTTACTAAATTGACGGGGTAGAAACTGGCTACAATATTTCATCATCAAACACATATAGTTATATTTTGTTAATTAAAAGAACATTAATTCACACGACTTTCTCTAACTGCAATTTACATAGTTAATTTTGACAAACTTACTTCAATCTTGCCACTGTTAGTAAATTTTAACTGGCTTCACTGCTACAAATAAAGCTGGAAAACCTTAAACTAAATAGGGCAGTAGAGCTCAGCGAATAGAAACCTATTAAAACATAATTATGCGAAAAAATGTTTCAAAATGAAGTGATAAGTACTTTTATATTGTATGGAGTTTGTGAAGCAAGTTCATCAGAATTCGATAGTATCTTTGTCAAGAAAATCGCAGAAACCGATAAAGAAACCTATTCAGAAAAGTCGCACTTCAGATCATTCGGTATTCTTCAAACCCTGAATATTGACAACACATTCAATTCTTATTAATATTATATTGTTAACAGGATCATATCATATAAGGAAATGACACTTTAGAGGAAAGCCTCCAAAGACGTCACCCACCTTACTACCAAAAACCACATATAATGGATTTTACTGGAAAAATGTTCCCAATAGAAGTTAACACTATATGTTAGTTGATATACCATGTTTTTAAAACAAAAAATCTTTGGAGCCATTTTTGAGAAACTCGTAAAAAGGAAAAAACTCCATTCAAGTGGTACCGAGTTTGCTGGTTGCCCGATTTTGACCAAAAGCTTATTGTCAGATCCCGGGGTAGAATATCAATTTTGAAATTTCTCATATTGATACACATACAAGAAAACAGACCAATTTTTGCAAAGCACTTTTTCGGAATTCTAGGGGAAATCCCCCCCCCCCAGAATATCCGGAACTCTTATTTCCGGTAAAAACTCAATTTCAAAAATTTGACGCAATCGCAATACTTCCTGTTTTTAAAATTGACAAATTTTCTTCAAGCTTGGAATTTTTTACCCATTTATTATCAATACATCCGGAATCATTAAATATCTGGAAGGTGAATATAATAGCAGAAATTCAGCTGTCAATGCCTGGTCAATCTCCCCGTAGCAGTTTAAAATTAACTGTCATATGTGTTTTCGATAAAATCATTTTTATAGGAAAATGTGCCAAATCAAAATTAATAGCACTTATATATATGGTAGATAGTTCAGGAGATGCTATTGGCGATTTTTCATCTTACCAATTATATTTTCGAGAAATATAACTCTGCGGAACCAACCACCACAACAAATATTTTCGAGAATTTGGTTAAAATCGATTTGAAAGAAACTAAATCAATCTTTTTTCGCCGATCTTTTGATTAACATGTAATCATCTTCAATGCCACAAAAGAGAAAAATCCTAAAAAAAATAATAATCATTAAAACCGAATTTCCGGAATAACCGAAAACTTTGAATCGACTGCGATCGTGAACCAAAACGGTATTTCAAGTTTGAGCTCTTGCAATTTTTCATTTGTGAGATAAAATTGATATATCAATATAATTGATTTAGCGATATAATCGATATAGAACAATCGCAAAATTAACTTCTTTTTTTTGCTTTCTCTTACTCATAGAATTGATTTTTTGGGCGGTTTTGAGAGAAAAGAAGCATTGGTTTTCTTCAACGTACCAATTCAGGACAATTACTACCTATAGTATAAATATTACAGTGGTAATATAATAATCATATAGCATAATATAATAATGCAGTAATACGGTACTAATTATTATAATATTAATATGAATTAGAAACTTTGCTAGAATACTAAATGTGAAGAAAATGCATGATAGCTTTTTGAATTTTCTAGAAAACGACTGTAATGATTTCGTTTAAATTTGGAATACTAACTGCACAGATATAAACCTAATTAAAAATGTTCCCTTTATTTTTAACATTTTTCTGAAAAAATTGTTGCTGAGATATCTGATATGTTAAAATTCAAATGTGTTTGTTCAATATTATTGGCGCTTTCTACAATGTAATCATTCTCTAACTGCCTCGTTGGTAGGTTGGCACTTATTTTCCCAACGTCTGTGTATTTGTGTTAGAAGATGTGTTAGTTGAGCGAAATTTGTAATTGAAAGAAGATTGGTCATTTTATATATAATTATTAAGAGAATTAAGAGAAAGCCGTGTGAGTGTTTCACGCCACATTTTTCATCTTACCAATTTTATTTTCGAGAATTTGGTTAAAATCGATTTGAAAGAAACTAAATCAGTCTTTTTTCGCCGATATTTTGATTAACATGCCATCACCTTTAATGCCACAAAAGAGAAAACAGATAGAGATGACATTATAAGTGGCTTCTAACCCACCTTATGAAATTATTATTATTAATTTCAATGGGTGCCCGACGCTGAGGGAAACCTAAGCCAAAATGGCTCTTATGCCCCCTCCCCCAAAATAAAACAGCAATCTGCCGGCCTGACTGCAATATCTTAAGATATCCTTAATCTCTATCTAAAGAATTCCCTTGAGAATGTTACACTTTGTGCGGATCCTAGTCATTGGCGAAACTTGGTCGCTGAACTAGTAGTGATACTCCTGATTCTATCGTCACAATAGTGACACTAAGGACTAGACTTCCTGCCTAATTTTGTGTAAATAATTGGCTACTCAAGAGTGTTCAGTCAATACACCCACCAAGAGTCTCAGAAGCAAGCTACTCAGGGAAAGAAAATACTTCTGAGCAAACCTATTGTAAAACATTCTGCTTGGAGGCACTCTTCTGTGCCCCTGCAGTGCTTCTCCAATTCCAAAAGTGAAATAGTTTATATTAACTTAAATTGTCTAATGATAAATAAAAATTAAACTATTTTAACAGTAATCTAACAGTATTTGACAGTAATCTAATTTTTTATGATAAGAACTATAGTTCTAATTTATATTGTAAATTGGATGTTGAGGTTCGGTCATACAAAAGAACTCTTTTTAAATTTCTACCGACGTTTCGGCAAATTAATTGCCTTCTTCAAGGTCTGCACGAAGGTTTTAATACAAATCAGAAAAAATAGAAACAACATAAAATATGAACTTAAAATAAATATTTTCAAAATGAAAATTTTTTAAAATAAACTATATAAATAAACTAAATAAAAAATATGATTTATATAGCATATTTAAATTTATTTTAAACTATTGTTGTAGAGCAGATCAATATTAAACTAAATCACAACGAACACCAAAACGTTCTAATTTATATTTTGAAAATGTAAGTTAAGTTAGGCATCAGATTAGATTAGTAGATTAGAAAACACTTATAATATCATTAATCTGTTTTCTGTTTTATAACCCTGATGATTGTTACATATTAATCGAAATGTCTGCAAAAAAGACTGATTAAGTTTCTTTCAAATCGACCAAAGTCCCAGAAATAAAAACTGATATGTAAATTATAAGCAGTAGGCCAAAGAACACACGTTTTGAAAAAAAACTTTTTTTTCATACTCAAAAGACGTCAAAATATGTATTTCCGGTGAATATTGAATTTCAAAAAATTACAGTCAGAGAAATTAAAAAATTATTTCATAATAAAGTAATTACAAATTACATTAAAAAAAAAAAAAGAACAATTTTAACATATAAATTATACATGGAAATTAATGTTGATTTGATAATAAATCTGGGTGTTACATAATTATTGGCTATTATTCATACAGGCAGAATACACACAGTAATCAATCATGTGTGTGTGGGGGGGGGGGGGTTGAATGTATAATAGTCACACATAGGTTTCGATATATAAATGGGCTAATAGAGTTATCATTTGATTAATTAACTAAAAACTATAATATATACAATAACATCACAGACAGTCACTGTTTACGTGTCTGAAAACAATTTAATGTTAATTAATTTTTTATCAATTATTAACTAGATATAACTCTCACATTGTCAATATTAGTTAATAATCAATTTGTTTTGTTCTGTTCAAAAATACTATGGGAAAAATAATGGAAAAGGATGAAAGAAAAAAACTTATTGAATTTGTGATCGTATAAATAGTGAGAGAAAGAGATAGCCTGTGTATGTGAGAGAGAGAGAATATGTTTGATATTGGATAACTGAATAACTAAGCAATAAAACAAGCATATCAAATTTCATTAATAAAAGCTGATTCTGAACTTTTCTATTTTGGCCAAAAAAATGAAAAATTGACAGGATCTGATAAAATATGCCCGCATTTACCTGTCAATCTATGTGAAAAAACTTTAAATAAAATACAAATAATTACAATTCATGAGGCACGACCGTGACCCAATATAATAGGCATTATTATATCTCTGCGCAAAAGACAAAAGTAATAATATTATGAATACTGAAATTTAATACGTACATACATGCTATTTAAATGGATTCGAGTTAAATTTAATAATTATTTATTTTTTGATGATTTAACTTGAAAACCAGCCAATGTGCGGTCATCTACTATCTCAGTTTTTGATTAGCCTATTATAGAGAACAAAAAATCTGGCATAAAACACTCGCCCGATTTTCTCTTAATGCAATTTACATAGTTATGAATGTAAAATTTTCTTCATCCTTAGAACTTTACTGTGTTTAATAAAACATAAACATTTAATATTCAATATTGAAAATGTGAAAGAAATTTGAAAATACGCATAACCTCGCAGAAAAAAATCTAAATTTAATTATTTTGCAAAATAGTTTAAAAAAAAAGAAGGAAATTAGACCTACACAGCGGAAGATTGCAAACTTAATTAATATTATGTACCCTTCAAATTTCCTATGCCCTCCCTTATTAAAAATACCTTCACCAAACATTGAGCATACTTAACACCACAAATTAAAATTTAATTGTAAAGTGTACTTCAAAACACGCTAATTTACACCATTTTCTAATGTCTAATCATACATAATTTTTAATAATTCTATTTATATTATTAAACATACGAATATAGTAATATAACCTTATAATCTCTCCTGTCTACAATCCACAAGTGTAGTGTGTAACAAAAAAATGTAGTTGATGTCAACTTTCTACACTTTTGATAACCTTACTCTGATAATGGATGAAAATCCGAAACCAGTCAGGAATAACAAAATAAGTATGCTACGACGGATAAAATCCTAGATGTTATCTAGCAATATGTTTAGTATATTATACCAAGTTTAAAGAAAAGCGTTAGAGTAGTTAAAAAAAAAAAATTTCGGAAAATTAAAAATATGCCATTTTATAGGAAACCGTAACGTTAACTTATTATTATTATTATTATTATTTTTAATTTAAGGCGCTTTAACATCTATGGTCATTAGCGCCCGGAGCCTTCTCAGTGCACTGCCGGCCTCCGGACAGTGTTCTCTCGCTACAGACAACACTGTCCATCACCAAACAGTGAGCTGTAGAGGCTCCTAGGAAAAAAAAATCTAAGGTAGCACTGGACTCGAACCGGGGACCTCCGCGTGGGAGTCCAACGCGCTAACCACTCAGCTAATCCCTTCCCTTACCGTTAACTTAGAGCGCTCCTCCACATTAGGCCGCTCAGGTATACAAGTGCAGTCCCTACCACAATTTTTATAGCCAGACCAATTAACCATTGTAATGCTGCAATTTTAAAGAAACTTTCTTGTTTAAATTGTAATTATTAGAGTAAGGGAAAGACGTGTGATTGTTTCACGCTAGATTTTTTTCAATATCTGGTTAGGACCGCAATGGTGGATATAATCAGAATTTATACGTTTGTTTGTCCTTTTTTTTTCTGAGAAAGCTCAATTAAAGGGTTCTGGGGAAGAGGTAAGGCAATGCTTTCCTCAAACTATTACTTGAGATTCTTCAACTGAAAATTTGTCATTAATAACTGTAATTTTGAGTAAGACAAGTCGTGTGAGTAATTCATATCAGAGATTTTCGAATCAGAGTACGCCTCAAAACATGTATTTCCGGCGAAAATTCAATTCCAAAAACCTCATTTGCAATCGTTGTTACTTCCTTTTATAAGTGAAAGTAAAAAAAAAAAAATGAAGCACATTATTAATAATTTAGTTAGTAATAAATTCCAGCAACATATTATATTATGTAATGAATGTTCCAAATAAAAATGGTTATTGCTCCCTATTCTCGACCGTTGAATGGAATACTATGACTAGGGGAGCAGTATGAAACGAGAGAGAGAAAAAAAACACGGCGATATTTCACGTAAAAGTAAGCAATTGGCCCGGTTGGAGAGCGCCGGGATTCAACGAGCGTCTGGGGGCCACTTGTACACTCTGAACCAGCAGCCCCACTGTACATTGAATGGGGCAGCTACCCTACTGCTCTGGGCACTACTCTACACTAAAGTGACCTCTTATTTACGTCCACTAGACCCCTTAATTATATATAATGCGCTCCTTACGTCATTCAATTTTATTTAACTATATCAGCTATAAACCATATTCTAGAATTTATAGTCATTTTTATTATATTTATTTTACAAACTAAATTGGGAGGCTGATCTGGTTGGCTAGTCTCTTTGATTAAATGTCTTAATGGAATCTCAATCTCAAATTGTTGCCAAATTCAGAAAACAAACAAAAATCTGGAGTGAAATATTCACACAACTAACATGGGAGTTCTCACAGTTTTGTTTGATCAATTTTTTAAAATCAGAATTTTTACTAAATATTAAATTATCTTTATTTCCGGTAGGCGGCGCAGCAAATTTGTACTGAATAGTACTGCAGATACAAACCTAAAGTCTCGCTATCCCTGAAATATCCTAAGAAAGATATTGAAACTATTCTCGAGAAAATCGAGGAAAATTGGGGAAAAAAGAACTATTCAGGAAAACTATCTAGTTGCGGATTTGATAAAGAAACCTTTGCATCGCATGCCATAATGAAGTCTAAAATGAAACATCAGAAGCTTGATCTTTTATTATCCGATATATTCTGTTCACCCACTGACAACAGTGTACAATTTTGTCGTATCCAGAAAGACCTTGAAACATGTATTTCCGATGAAAACTCAATTTCGAAAATTGCACACAATCTTCTTACATCAATTAATAGAAGTAAATATCATTTATGAAAGACATACATGATGAAAGACACCAGCCAGCGCTGGTACTTTCTAGATTCTATTGAGAGTTATCAGCAATTAAATCGCGTGGCCAGCGTCAAGATGAAAAATAACACTTCGGAATAAAAGACGACTGTACCTAACTCCTATATGAACTTTGGTCTGTGACGCGTAAAGTGCACACGTATGTCAATCTACTCGATTTCGTATTTTTCTGGTGAAAACAACCACTTTTAGTGACTTTCCGGAGTGTGGAAACTGCAATTTGCTCTGTGCAAGTCTATGTTATGACACTATTTGACAAAAACATCCTGATGATGGGTGAACGCCCGAAACCGGTCGATGACCACAAAAAAAAGCAGGCTATCACGGATGCTTTCCAGCTCTGCGAAACCAATCATAACAATTTATTTAATATATAATTTTTTTATTAAAGCGCGTCAACATCTACCGAGCGCGAAGCGCTCTCAGTGCACTGCCAATCTCCAGACAGTTTCTCAAGTTACAGACAACACTGTCCATCACCAGACAGTGAACTGTAGTGGCTCTTGGGAAGAGAAAATCTTAGGGATCTCGCTGGACTCGAACCCGGGATCTCCGCTTGGTAGCAGGCTACCACTGAGCTTAATCCCTTCCTTATATTTAATATTAATATTAGTAGTTTTACATAATTAATAAATTTCAGCAATTTGATTTAAGTGAAATAGTGTCCACCGTTGCCTCCTTCTTTTTAAATTACTAAATATTAAGAGAACAACTTTAACCACTGATTTTAGTAGAATAATTGTCATATTATTCAACTATTGTACAAAAAGTATTTTTGTAATCAGAGACATTTTCCGTGATAGCCTACTTCATTGTGTGGTCATCGATCGGTTTGTACACTCGAGTGTATAAACTGAATTTGCTCTGTGCAAGTCTGTGTTATCACACTGTGTGACAACCATCCTGAAGATGGCGACCGCCCGAAAACCGGTCGATGACCACAAAATGAAGCGGCTATCACGGAAAATATCTCTGATGCTTCCCAGCTCTGCGGAATCAACCACTACAACAATTTTTGTAATATTTAGTAAAAATTTCAGATGGTGAATAATTGTCACTAGATCTTCCCCAGGAGTCCATTGTTAATATCATAATTTAGTTACGTTTTTTATGATTTTTTTATGCCCCGCTATTTTATCCCGTCCCATTTCTCCGGGCGCAAAAAAAAAGATGTAAGGGGACAAAAAGAAGTCCCACATGATGAAAAAAAAAATTGTTTTATTATAATTTTAAAATATTTTAAAAGATACTCTCAATATAGAAGTGCTATGGCAGAAATATTTAGATCGTATGAAAAGTTTTATATCTATTTCAACGGTTAACAACTTTGTAAAGTAATGGTGCACACACTTTTTGAAAACTAGGTCATGTATACTTTAACCGATTTTACAACCATCCAGAGGAAATGTAGTTTTTTTTATTTATATACTATATATGTTGTTTTTTGTTTATGAAAAACTAAATATGATAAAAAAATAATATAATATATTTAATAAATTTCTTTATAGACAAGTATGTCACTCTCATCAGAGGTCAAGAAATAATATAAAATAGATAATAGGAAAATATTTGTCTTTTTTAACATTATTTATTTTGGATTTTTGAGAGTGCACGTCATCCAATATGCGTGTGCATGTGGTGCGTACTAGTGAGCGTTATGTGTGGAACAGAAGGGAAAAAAGAAAAAATGAAAAATAATAATCTAACAAGGTTTGTGGTGGCGATAAAGTGGGTGAAAGCATAAGGTAGGAAACTTTAGTGTTTATGAGGATTTTTCCACCAAACAAGCATTTGGGGGAGGGGTCGTTTCTTTTCTACAAAAGCTTATGATGGTTGGTGTGTTGTGTGTATGTACGTTACTGGCACGTGTTTAGTAGACTTTCTGTCTGTCTCAGTGAGTTTATGTGTGTATGTGTGCGCGTGTGTTTTGTATGTGTACGTACTCTGCAAACATACATTTCTCGTCACGTTGTTTTCCACTTCTTCCTCCTGCCAATCTACCCACTTTGTCCACACTTCTTTCTCTCGTTTCTCACAAGGTTCTCTCTTTATCTTCCTCTTCCCTTCATATATAATAAAGTAGTGAATACTTGCCAACAGAGTTTTAATTACATGAAACACTTTGTGTCCTGGAGAGAAAGGGTAAACTTTATTTTTGTCATTTCTGTTCAATTATATTTGTTTTTTTATTCATTTGTTTTTTTTGTTATGTTCCCTTATTGATTTAAGAAGAAGTATTGTGATCACATGAAATGTTCCAAACTGTATTTTCAATGAAATGAAGCTTTAGGTACTTGGCCTTCTTGGATGTATACAACCCACAACAACACAAAAACACGGCAACCTCAATCTCATACAATACAACTCCAGAGAAACAGTTGATATGTCCAATTACATGATTTAGAGCGTAACCAAACTGGCAGACTTTAGATCATCACCACACAAGATCACTGATATATGTATTTATTTATTATTACTATTCGTCTGTGGCGAGGGACCAAACCCTACGCTATTCAAAGCCCCATAAAGCTACCCCAAAGGTAAACAACAACGAACCCTGGACCAACCCATGTGAGATTCACCTTAGTCCGAACAAATCGCACCATAACCTTAAAGGGAAATAGCCTAAGCTCTTTCACAGACCAGAATTCCTGAACCTAATTTCCTCAGAACCCAAACAATCTGTCATAAAATGGATTGGTGTTTCTTCCTTTGTCTCATAGACTCTACACACTGCCACAATGCAGATATCCAATTAGATCTCTGAGAGATGTCCGTAAAAGACACAGCGACATCTCACTAATATGATCTATTAGGTTTCCGCCGTCTCTTTCATGAAAAACACTTGAGTTTCTGGGTTGAGACCGCGTACATGGTTTGCTAAAACATGTTGCACTGAGCCTCTTCAGGGTCATTGCATCTTGAAAGCCAATAAGACAATCCAATAAGTCAATAAGGTTGCTTTCAAAGTGTAACGACCCTAAAGAGGCTCATTGTAATATGGGCGAAACGTCAGTTTCTAGCAAACCACTGTTTTCGACCCGGAAACTCGTGTTTTTCAATTTAGTGAAAAATCCTAAATTTTATTATAGAACTCTGAGAAAATCGTTTGGGTTCGTATATATAATATCCATACTTTGGAGTTCTGTGAAGAGGGTAATTCAAAAACAAAATATCTGCTGTGAAATACTCACACAACTTTCTCTTACTGCATTGTACAAGTTTTAAAAGACAAATTTTCGTCAAACTCTTTACTAAATATTTACTTGTCTTCAATTTTATATCAACTAGAGAATCTAGAGGGAACCACACACACCCCTCCACCTGGAACTTCTTTAAATGAACTTTCTTGTGAAAAAAGTTCCCAAAAAAAGTGATGATAGGTTTCTGTATTCATAGTTAGTGTAACAAACTTAATGAAATCCGGCGGAAAACTTAAGTAACTTTAGCAAAAACGCACTTCCGGTCAACCGATTTTCTTCAAACGTATAATTGTGACAACATCTTTAACTCTCTTTAACATTAATTATGATGCAAGCGTATAATAAATTGAAATAGCACTTTAAAGGAAAACATAGCTCCACCAACCACTTCCACTATTTCCTCAAAGAAATGTTTCAAATAAAAGTTGTAGCCCTTTCTATGCTAATAGTTAATATACCTAGTTTAAAGAAAATCGTTGGAGCTGTTTTTTTACAAAATTTTGAGAATGAATTTCAATTTTAAACTTTCTACGACTTCTCGTTTTTGAGTCATGATGTTCATCTCTTTTCATACAAATATACACACACAGCATTTTCTAAAAACCACTTTTCGGGGCCCAGATGACCTCAAAACGTGTATTTTTGATGAAAACTTGATATCGAAAATTTGACACAATTACCAAACTTCCTCCAACAGCATTTAGAAAAACTAAAAATCACATGAAATGATTTTTTTTTTTCCGGTTTTTCTAATTTTCTTGAAAAAGGCTCAAACGTTTTTCTGTAAACTTTGTATATATAGTATCTAAAAATATTACTTTAATTTAAAAAGTTTCGATTTTTCTGTTTGGTTACAATTTCCTCAGAAATCCATTAGTTTGTATTAAACCTTAATTTGCATTAGTTTCAAAGACATTTAAATATTCTAGATCTAAATCTAGAATATTTCTAATATCTAAATATTAGAAATTGAAATTAATATCTAATAATGAACAATTAATTGTCCCATGATTATATAATTATTTATATAATATTCGGAGCATTATTCTGGTATTGTTATTTCACAATTACCAAATCATAGGAGTAATTAATATTGTTGTTACATTTAACCAAGTTCTGGTAATTTAATGATTTTTAACATACTACCGATTTATAATCTAATTGCGGAACAGATGCAGTCATTTCTGCCTAGCAATGATCCGAAAAGATCTGAGATAGGTATCAGCAATCTGACTGAACACCAACAGCCTGCCTTTACAAACTAGCTTCCGTATGGGACATTGGAGACACAGAGGACGTCTGAAGTAGCTGAAGCTAGAATAAGAAGGCGGATGCAGATTCTCTGAGGTGGGGTTGAGGAGGAGACTTCAGGTACATCTATTGATGTACTGTGTAATACTGTTGGAAAAGACGAAAGCTGAACCCAGGAACTCTTCGTAACAAATATAATATAAGAACTTTACTGCCCCTGAAAGGACTTCACAGAAAAAAATAGCTTAAGGCGATAGAGGGGAGTGGTCGACTTGCTGGGATCACTGGTAACTACTGTTTTAACTGAACGAGGAACTCTCTTTGATTCGCTTTTGAAATTCTCTTTGTTAAATATCACTTCTTGTACTTGCTAAGGAAGTCTTGGCTTAACTTTTTTAAGTATATCCTGTTGGTTGTAGTTTGAATTCTAACTGTGCAGATGGACTGAAGATGTCATGAGATGGGAATAACCTGTTCCGATGAGGTAAGTGACACTGTCGTCGTATCACCATGTTACCATTACCTTTCTTTATTTCTTTATTTGAATAGGTAATGTTTCACTGCTACTACATCGCTTATTATTAAGTGAAGGTTTAGTAGTAACACACAGGACGATTTACCTTCAATAGAACTATTCCAGGTTATGAAATATCTGGAAGAAGTGTTTTGGGAGATATCTTCGTTGATAAAGATTAAGTCTTCAACTAATTGGATTTTTAGGACACTGTGATCAAGTGGACAAGCCACTACTTAATGGAAATCTTGGCAACTCTGCGGTTATCCCAACCAAACAAAAACACTTTATTGAAGGCGCTGAGTTTATGTGTCTTCACTTCTAGTTAGTTCTCTTTACTAACTTCAAGTTAGTCGAGAATATTTTAGTCTGGGAACCAATGTGAATTGTTGCGGATGGAAGTGGATAGGTTTACCAAATTAGGCGCCTCTCTCTCTTTCATTGGTCCCGAGCCTGCTGTCGGTGTGTCTTTAGAAAAGGACAAAAGAAGTAGGTAATAAGTGTGGGGGAAAATGCATTTCACAGTAAAACCAGGTGCTAAATTCAACTAGACTTTAGGCAAAGTTATAGAGTTCACTTTATTTTCATCCACATCTGCGATTGTAAACAAAAATAAAAAATAAACAGATGACAAAAAACATTCAATAAAACAATTTTCATTGTGTTTACTTTCCTTTACTAATTGTGTGCCGTGTTTATTTAAGTTGGGAGAGAATAAATTGTAACTAAAATGTATGAATAGTTTTGTATCAGTAGAGCATGATAATTGTGAGAATTGTAATTAAAATAATAGTCCGAACTCAAAACAAATGCAAACAAACAGATACACACACACACACATAAAACACAAACAGATGACATTGTGAACTTTTGTGAATAATTAAAATTGAAAAGCAAGCCACAGCTACAATAAGGAAAGTAATTGGTAAGTGATACATCTTGGTAATAAGTTGATGTTAGAAAGGCGGAAAGAGATTGGGGTTCCTGTTTTTATTCTCAAAAGAGGAGGATACAATTTTGAGAAAGTTATGGTGGCAAGGATGATGAAGATGAACTGTGGGGAAAAGGAGGAAGCTGAGTGTGTGCGTTGTTGTTCGTAAAAAAAAAAAATGAGGTAACCACTTCATATACCAGTTTACATTTCTCTACCCTCTTCTCTATTATGGTAGAAAATGTTTGTACAATTTTCTCTCTTTATCTCGTATTGCTTATTATATTATTTCATCTCCTTGGAGACGGAGTTGAACAGTTTACACACAGCTTACAATCCTCATTGATATATTCTTGTTTACTCTCTTAACCCTGCACTCCTTTTAATTTATTATTTTTTTATGAATGAGTTCATTACATTATCGAGGTTTTTTATTACTTTTTTTTTATTTAAAAAATAAAGTGAATTAAAATGAGATGTTTATACGGCAATGGCCAGAGGAGTTATTAAAAGAAAATAGAATTCTTTGTTGCTCTAGTTGCACTTCTTCAGGTGTTCCTTAGGGGGGTAAGAGAGGCATGTACGTTGAGAACGTTGAGATGTCAAGCAGAAATATACGCTTTGAAGTCTCCTGAACGCGGAAAACGTGTTTTTAGTGGACCGTCTGTGTGTATGCATGTGTATCGATCTGTGTGGTTTTCATGATAAAACTCAGGAAGCTCAAACTTACTAATCCATTTATATATACCGTACCTGATACGAAAGTTTCCGTGAAAATCCAGCAACAAAAATAGACGACTGGATGTTTCCTTTTAGTTTTAGTTTTTTTCAAATTTTCTCAAAAATGGCTCCAAAGAGTCAATTGAAACTTCGTATACTATCTATACACATAAGTATCACTTCAATACAATTTACGGTTTTGTCACCTACATTAATATATATATTAGAAACATAATATATTTGCTAGAATTCCAAATTTGAAAAAAAAAGTCAGTTAATCGGAAAATTTGTCCTCAAAATGGAAACCATTTCCTAACTACATAGATATAAACCTACCATACTAGTGAAGGCACTGTCACACTAGTTACACTCAGTTACACATGATCACCACTATCACCATTTTTATGGTTCAAGTTCAAAAGTCTGTAAACATTATAATTTTATAGCAACATTTTCCCCACAGTTTCTCAGACTCTCAGGAGACCTCAACACGTGTATTTCCGGTGAAAATTCAATTTAGAAAATATAGCACGATCGAAAGACTTTTGTGCTACTGTTGTAGTAAAAGAAAGTTGGAAAGGAGTTAATAAAAGTTATTAATTTTTTCGTAATATATTTTTCTCTTTTTTTTTCTCGTTTCCACTTTCTCAGGCCACCTGCGTATTTTTTTTTATTTCTCCTTTTTTTCTTTGTTTCTGTTCAAGTATTCTTCATTTGTATTCATCACTGTGACTATGAATGAATAATAAATAAGAAAAGTGTTAGAATGAGAGCTTAATATATAAATGGCATTTTCTTTATTTTAACGGCTCTGTTAAGAGTTAGCTTACAACTTGCCCCCAAATGTCTAGTGAATAAAAAAAAAATATATTGGTCACTCCCTGGAGATATGATAAAAAGCTTTTTAATTTATCAAATGTATTTTATAGATAATATTTTTATTTTTTTAATTTAGTCCAGTTCTTTTGGAGCAGATGATATCAACATTTTTACTGGAGCAGATGATATCAACATTTTTTAAAATGTTGAACTTTAGATTTATTTACTTGTTTATCAAATTCCATAATATTGTCATAGTCTTTTCTCCCTCGCTCTGATAACATCATCACTGACATTATGGGAAATCCCGAAATATTTTAATCAATTATGTTTACGATTTTAGCGTCCACATTTAGAAAAAAAATCTGGCGTAAAACACTCATACGACTTTCTCTTACTCTAATTAATATAATTTAATCAAGAAATTTACTTTAAAGTTGCAACGGTTTTTCTACGATCGGTCAGTGGATAAGGGCTAGTCTATTGGGAAGGACTAATATAGCCACCATAGATAACTCATCTCTTGTGGCCAGGGTTAGGAGAGGCTGTCTACAGGGAGGCGTTTTGTCGCCATTGCTGTGGACGTTATTAGCCGATGACATCCTGACCAAATTAACCGCGGAAGGCTTTCATTGTCTTGATTTTGCGGACGATCTGGCAATCGTGGTGAGGGGGCGGTTCGCGGTAACTGTCTCGGAGCGCACTCAGGGGGCGCTCAATATTGTGAACAAATGGTGCAGAGCGGATAGTCTCTCCATCAATCCCCACAAAACTCAAGTGGTTTCTTTTACGAGGAAGAGAAATTTACAAGGCTTACAACAGCCAATACTCGGAGGGGTTATGCTCCCCTTTGCCATGGCGGCCAAATATTTGGGAGTCATATTTGACCGAAGGCTGACATGGAACTCTCATATTAACATCACCGCACACAAAGCCAAAATCGCCATGGGTAGGTACAGGAGGCCATGCGGCAAAAAGTTGGGGATTAAGCCCGAGGATGGCCCTATGGATTTACACCTGTGTGGTGAGACCAATGGTAACCCATGGGGCGGTGGTGTGGTGGACAAAGACCTTGCAGATGGGGGGGTCTGGAGCGCTCGGAAGTGTTCAAAGCTGGCTTGCCTGAGTACGACGGGTGCTATGATGACTACCCCCACTGCAGCCTTGGAGGTCCTGTTAAACCTTCCACCACTCCACATTTACGTCCAAGGCGTTGCAAGAGCAGTTGTGGCACGACTACAACAGGGACAAGCTCCTATTTATCCCAGGCATACTGGAAATTACCAAGACCTATGGGAGGAGTTGAAGGCGGACCCGATTTTGGGTCTGCCTAAGGACTTAATGACTCCTAGGTACGACTTCCAAAAACCCTTCAAAGTCTTGATATTAGACAGAGGGGCATGGAAGAACGGGCCGCCAATTACAGGCGAATCTATGTGGTACACGGACGGGTCCAAGATGGAAGATGGAGTAGGAGCCGGCGTGTACGGGGCTCATCCGAGATGTAATATCTCGGTGAGCCTGGGAAGGCTAGCTACGGTCTTTCAGGCGGAGCTAGTCGCGATTATTATCTGCGCCGCCGAAATAAGAAGACGGGGAGTGTATAACTCCAGAGTCGTCATTTATTCGGATAGCCAGGCTGCTCTGCGGGCAATTGACTCGTGGGAGATCAGCTCAAGGCTGGTGTGGGACTGCATAGGTGCACTCAGGGAAATTAGTAGCCATAATAAGGTCTTCCTGGTTTGGGTACCTGGGCACTCGGGTTACAGAGGCAATGAGGCGGCGGACCGCCTGGCCCGGGAGGGTTCAATGAGAGCACTTATCGGGCCGGAGCCGTTCTGTGGCGTCTCAAGATGCCTCAGGAGTGCATCCATCAAGACATGGATGCAGGACCGATCAAGACATGGATGCAGGCCAGAGGCAGGCGAAAAAGTTTATCTATAGCCACTCGCTCAAGCTAACTGCGGAATTACTCCAATTAGGCCGGGCGGCCATAAGGATAGCAGTTGGCGTTCTCACTGGCCATTGTAGATTAAATAAGCACATGCATCGCATGGGCCTGGCAACGGATAGCCTGTGTAGGTTTTGTCAGGAGGAAGAGGAGACGGCACTGCACGTGGTATGTCAGTGCGAGGGGCTGGTCTGGCTAAGGTACCGCCTCTTTGGTAAAGAGAAGCTGGTGCCAACAAGCCTCAGCCAGGGCCCTCTCTCGGACCTATTAAGTCTTTTAAGGCAAGTAGGACTCGAGAGGGTGCTCTGATGGCAGGTGCTCTGATTGACCACCTGGGAGCCCCCCCTCAATTCCACAGTCTGGCTAAGGACAGGATAGGGGGAGGGTCTCCAACTAGGGGAGTGCCACAATAGATCCTTGGGGTGTCGCGGTGGCATAGGCTGAAGAGCTAATTCCCCCGTTAGAATCTAATCTAATCTTGCAATGTTACAATTTTAAATGTAGGCTGGCCATAAAAATGGTGGAAGGATTTACTTGCATATCTGAGCGGCCTTATGTGGAGGGTTCTATGTCAAAAGCAAGAAATCTTGAGCAAATTTACGTTTAAACCAAGTGACAGACCTTCAATATCATACTAAAATCAATCTTTTCAGAAAAATATTTCAAATAAAATTGATACATTTCAACCAATCCAGGCGTTACCGGAAAACCTATCCATAAAATTACACTTGCGGTAAAACGATTTTCTTCAAATTTGGAATTCTCTAAATGCTTCTAATGCGTATTAATATTATGTAGGTTGCGAAACTATAAATTATATTGCGAAATTATTGTGTCAGGAAAGTTGTGTCAGAGTTTCTCTGAATGTCTCACCAGGGATGAGGTGGATCTGAAGGTGGCGAGGGCCTTCAGTGCAGCCTTTTGTCCGAAAAGTTGTGAGATGTACATAAAATATCGTTAGAACCATATTCTTAAAAATCGCGCTAAATTTAAAAAAAAAAAGCCTCATTCAGTAAAGTCGCACTTCCGAAATCTTCGTGTCAGTTAGGGTGGCCCCACATTCGCTCAAACGGAATACCAAATTTGAGATACTTGCGATTTTTTGTTTTTAAGACATTTTGTTCATGCTCACACACACACACACACACACATACAGAACATTCGCTAAATTTTTTTTCTCTTTAACAAGACAAAGTAAAAAGGAAAATCGAATGAAGGTAATACTTGATATTTCATTTAGGTTTCACAATCACATCTGGACACCAAGGTTTCAGTCCCATCTACCAGAAATATGACTTTACTAAATTTTTTTGCATTTTATTTTGATTTTTTTCTTGTCGAGTTTTATCGGAATTCTCTTGAACTTTACTGTGGGAAAAGGTGTATTGGAATGTAAGTTTCCATCTAAGCTGACAGTTTACAGAATGTAGTTCTATCATTCATGTCTATTATATTATACACTTCTATCATATCATTCCCTATTCTAGAATCATCTATACTAGAATTCCAGGTTTTTGTGGAAAATCGATTAACCGGAAGTGCGAATCAATAGGACCTGATATTTTATTTAATTTTTTTGTTTCTAAAACGAATCTTTCTCTGCGGGATTTTCACACACATACTCACATACTTACAGACTATTCGCTAAAAACTTTTTTCGTGCTCCACTCACCTCAGAGATTTATTCCCGGTGAAAAAACTCAATTTCGAAACTGGCACGATTGCAACACTTCCCCTGGTTAGGAGTAAGAGAAAGTAAAATACAAAATCTCAGTTTTTGGAGGAAATAAGAAGAAAACTCGTTGGGTACTCAATCGACTAATAAAAATAATATTCGTAATCTAGGAGAGGTATTGAATGCTATGTTTATTCATTAAACTTAGAACACTAATTAAAATTGGTATATCAGATGAAAGTATCGTTTTTTATTTATTTGAACTCTTATATTAAAACAACAACAAAAAGATGGGAGATAGAGTAAAAAAATACAGCCTTTCACCCGCCCCAAGCTACAGGACGAGCTTGTTGAGTGCGTATGTACGGCCGATGTGTATGGCCTGGTGCGTGCGCGTGTACATGTTGGGAGTGGATCCTTTCGCCCCTCACACACCAACAGAGCACCTTGCTGCTTGCTGGTTTAGGATTAATTTGCCCTGACATCTGTAGCTTCACTATAGATTTATCTGGAACCTGGATGTAAGAGCCGTATTCACTCGGGTGAACATGGTGGAAAATACAACAAAAATAATATATAAATAAAAAACTCATCTCATCTCGTTGAAAAATATCCAGTGAACCAGCCATGATGCTGTCCAACAGCACTTTATCAACTTCATTCACAGTTATTGCCAATCAAATAAATTTTTTTTAAATTGCATTTAAAAAAAGTCTGGTGTGAAACACTCACACGACTTTTTCTTATTCTAATACAATTCAATCAGGAAATTTTATTTGAAATTCCAACATTACAATTTTTAATTGGGCTGGTCATAAAAATGGTGGTGGGGATTTTACTTATACACCTAAAGCAACCTTGTGTGGAATGCTTTATGTCAAAAAGCAAGAAAGCTTATGCAAATGTAAATTTAAACTAACTGAAAATGTTTACGAGTTAAGAAGTGTTTAGAAAAAGGATCCTGGCAGGAAATCTATGTAAGCCTCTGCAACATGTTCAGAGTTTACAAAACCTTAATAAACAAAACCCAGTCCGTCACCTATGCGTCTGAAACTTGGAGGCTCAAGAAATTGGTCAGCTGGACCGATTTGAGCGTCAAATACTAAAATATATATTAAGATGGAATTATAGAGAATGGCTACGTGGCGACGACTGAAGAAGAAGGAATTGTATGAGGCATATGAGGATATTAATATATCCATTTATAGGGTGCAGCGGCCTAAGTTACACCAAGCGTAACGAACGCAAAAGTTTGAGGGAGGTGGCGGATAAATTTTGTGGAGGACAAGGGCAGCTACATGCGCCTATTGCGTCAATAAATATGATATGTATATATAGACTATTCCTAAAAAACACTTTTTTCGTAAGAGGAACATTTGGTTAAAGTTAAACAATATTATATTATATTTTCTGATATTTATTATTGTTATATTGAAATTTTATAACGTTAAAATGTTTTTTATTTTAAATATTAAAACGTGTGTTTAATTTAAGAATTTCACCTTTAATATTATTAGAATATTTTAGGTATTTCATAAATTAACTTTTATTCTTTAGAGATTAAAAGTCCAAATCTAGCCGCTAGTTTTCGTGAAATAATTACTTAACATTAATCAGCTGTTGTAGAAAAAAAGAAATTTCTATGAACCGACGAAGTTGGTAAGATTAAATCCAAGTTTAAGTTCCCAATGATTCTATTATGAAACAATATTGTATTGCAAAAACAATAATAAAATAAAAATAATAATCCGATATTCTCTTTAGATATCATCATCATCATCATCGTCGTTCCTGTCAAAATCCATCAACAGGAAATATGAACTTACTTAAAGTTTTTTTCTCTTGTTTTTCATGATTTTCTTCAACGGTTTTCGAAAAAATCGCGAAAAACTGAAAACAAAAAAGACCTTCAGTAAGGTAGTACTTGTTGTCATTGGATTTGACCAAAACTTTGTTACATTCTATTCCGTTGGTAGTATCTAAATTGAAACTCAAATTTGAATTTCTGCGATTTTTCTTTTAATTTACTTTCTTTCTCTAACTGATGTAAACAGAAGTATTGGTGTCTTGCCAAATATTGGAAATTGAGTTTTCACCGAGAAAATACATGTTTTAAGATTCCCTGAATATGATAAAATTGTTTTTATCGAATTGTCTGTATGTGTTTGTGTGTGTGTGTGTGTATGTGTGTCTTTGTCTGTATGGGTCTCTCTCTCTCTGTATGTGTGTGTGTGTGTGTGTGTTTCTCTGTATGTGTCTGTATGTGTGTGTGTGTGTGTCAACAAAATATCCAAAACAAAAAAGGCCAATCTTGTATTAACAAGATTTACTTATCAATCACAGCATTTACGCGGAATATCCGGTCAAAATCCACCAACCAAAATACCAAGAGTTTGCTGAATTTTTATTTCCTATTGTTTTCATTTTTCTCGAAAAAGGCTCCCGAACGATTTTCTTTAAACTTCACATACTCTCTATAATCAGATGCTTGTCACTATTATTTGAAACATTTTTCTTGGAAAATCTTCTTTTCATTTCTTGTTCTGGGAAAGCAATAAAGTTATGGTCTCTCCTGAACTATCACTTCCGGACAATGTATGGTTCTGTCACCTATATGATAAGAAGAGACACATTATAAGAATTGCAAATGTGATAAAAAATCGTTTAACAAGAAGCGATTTAAAGAAGTGTTTTTTAGTTTTGTTTTTTTTAATTTTCTTGAAAAAGGCTGCAAAGTTTCTATTTGAATTTGGAATTTCAACTGTCCAAATATAAACCAATCACTTTTATTAGAAACATTTTTCCGGATAAAATTGACTTTAAATGGGTTCTGGGGAACATGTCGGTAGTTAAAATTGAAACTGCCAGTACAAGCTTTGTTGGTTGAAAGAGCTGAGAGGGCACTCTAACACAAGTCTCTCTCGTACACAAGTAAAATTACCACCCACCACCTTTATTATGGCCAGCTCAACTACTCACAGTCCGTACTAAGAGTAAGAGAAAGTCGTGTGATTCTGGTATTTTTTTTAGATATTTTGTACACGGTTCACATGCATGTGTATTCACCAAAATGAATAAGTAAAAATTATATAAATTTTTTGCGAGATGATTGCAATGATCGAAAAAAATGATCATTAAAAAAAATACTCAAAATTGAATTGTCTATAATTTAAATAAAAAGAAAAAAAAAAAAGAGAAAAGATAAGAATTTTCTCGGGAAGGGGCCCACAAGCGAGACGTGCAAAATACAAAAACCCTTTTTTTATTCTATTAATTACTTGTCAGAGGCAGTCATTTTCTTCTTATATCGATCATTAGTGGACACCTCCCATTCACCTCGCATCTCTCTCTCTCTCTCTCTGAATTACAGATTTAATGGCAAGGTTGGCCAGACTGCTGGAAACGTTTTTTTTATTTCTACCTTCCAATCTTTTTTTTTTTCATTTGATTTTAGTAATCCCAGATTTAAGGAGAGAACTCATGTTTCTATTGTTAACTCGGATTTAGACTACAAAAGTCCTAATAGACTGTGCTTCATTCCTTTAAAAAAAGAGCGGATAACAAAGAGACAGAGAGTATTATGGGACAGAATGTTATTGTAATCGTCATTTAATCATCGATAAATTCCCAGAATGATCTCATACTTCAAATACATCGATTCAGGTTTTATATTTTCTAAAAAGAAAGTGCAGGAATAAATTTTTTTTTATTTTTGTTTTCTTCTTCTATTTTTAGGGATTTTTAATAGAAATCAATTACGATCAAGTAGATTATGTAAAGTTCCACTAATTGTTAAATTTATTTTCCCCACTTTACTGTTATTTAGGTATAAGGGCACAAAATCTGATGTGAAACCAATTTTTTAATGTAGGACTTTTTAGTGGACAATGTTGTTATGCTTAAATTAATATGACAGTTAAGAGGTAAGCCTAAACGCCTAGCTTTCCCCACATCCAGCTTTCCCATTAACATATACATTTTTCCAGAAAAATATTTCAAATAAAAATTGGTGGTCCATAAAAAAATTTTAAACGCTAAAAAAAGCTATTTCAGAGAATTAAACGGGAATATTTCACTTTATAATCCAGGCATCATTTTGCACCGTAAACTTGGACCGTCATACGAAAGATTAAGGAAAAGGTGAAAAGCACAAAAATAAATTTTGCAGGAGGTCTTTGAGGAAGAGAAGTTTAGATCGAATAAGAAATAAAAGAATAAGAGAGTTAGTGGAAATAAAGGAGAGAATGACAAGGAAATTTAAACTGAAACGACCATTTACACAATTTGAACGAATTTGTAACCAATCCAGCGCTGGACCTCCTAGGTTAACAGGATCCATAATTGCGGTGGCAATTGCTAGTTGTAAATATAAAAAACAAACAGACGGAGGACTAGAAAGATTAATAAGTGGTTCGATTTTGGATGATTTGGTGGAACAAAAATTTATCGATATTGAACTTGGATTTGAAAGTTTTGTTTGCATGAAGCTCACAGAGAAAGTTTGGAAGCTTTTACTATAAATTTGTAATTTCGTTTTATAAACGCTCAAGGTAAATTTAGGTCTACGATTTGGGAGTTAGCTCTTAAAATAGATTTCATTGTATGTTTATTTCTTAACAGAACCAATTTTTATTTAATCTTATTGCTGTAAGAACAGGAAGGAACATTATATTGTGTTCGTATCAAATTTTCGATTGAATTTTCACCAGAAATACATCGACCGAATTAAAAAAATACATCGACCTATAGTTATATGTATACGGATCATTTTTTTTAGTTTGTCGTGATTTCCTGAAAAATATATGTCCTAAGATTCTCTTCAATCTGCACACAAAATTAGCTATCACTTTTATTTAACACTTTTCGTTGGAAAATTTATTTTAGGACGGTTCTGCCTTATGCTTTTTCCCAAAGGGTCATTTCAATATAATGTATAATTCCAGGACCTACTTAATATTAATAAACATTAAAAGCATTGCTAGAATTTCAAATTTATACAAAATCGGTTAATCGAAATTGCTACTCTATTTTCTTTAAAGTTGGAAAAAAGGAAAACCTTTCAACAGTAACAATTTATCCGGAAAAAAATTATTTTCCGGGGAACTTCAGAGGATCTGTGAGTTAGGTTTAAATTTAAACACTTGTTACAGGCTTTGCTGTTTGTTAGAGGGCGCTGTATACTACCTACACAAGACCATGCATAGTGTAAGTATAATTTAATTAATATTAATTGGTACTGTAATTATTGCAGTAAGGTGTGTGTGTTTCACACTAGATTTCTTTTTGCTAAATGTTCTGCACTGCCACAGAAACGAACAGAACCTATCAACGTTCCAGGGAACCTCCATCCGTCAATCCTCTAGGATACAAAACATCCAGCTGCGAATCACCGCCTGCGTATCAATCAAGCAAACTGTAATTTGGACTTCACTCACTCAATGCTGTATGAATGTTTCATACCAGGTGTTTTATTGCAATCTCTATGTGTGATATTGATTTATTTTTAACCGCCAAATTGTAATTAAATTGAAAATCAGCTAGAATTTAATAACATTGAACTGTAAAATTCTCCACATATTACCCGGGATTAAATTTACATACACAGCAAGCAATTAACGGTACATAAATTTATGTATAATATTACGCATGTATAAACTGCGATGAAAATTAATAGAAGTACATAGAGCAAGGCTCCATCAAACAAATGAATAACTTTTAACCTAAATTACTCTTACACTATCGTATTACTACTGTATATAACATTGAAAGGGTGGGAGCAAAAAATAAAAGAAGAGTGGGGATGATATTATATTTTTAAGGTCACGAATTGGTTCGTTGGAATTTCGTGCTCACGAATCTATTACAAGGTAATTACTAATAAGAGCATGAATGTATTGCTATCCAAATTTTCTTTGTATTTTCATTTTATATTATAAATAAATAAAAAAATGTTTATACAATTTATTTTTTAATTTCATTTATGTTTTATTTAGTTATTTATTAAGACGGAACCGTGTGTACTAAAAGAAGTAGGTAAAGTAAAAACTGATCAAAACCATATAAAATATATATGCAGTGAATCTTTTAACGAAAAGTGCGTCTTTCATGGCTCAGATAAAGTAGTATCTAAAGCAAGTTGTATAATATGAATAACACCACAAGCGAAGAATGTGGAACTAGCATAAATTAAGTTAAACCGGGTTATGAGGCGCATGGAAGCTTGGATGAGGTCTTAAGTTTGGCGCTAACAAAAACAGAATTAGTCATACTATCTAGTTCAAGGCAGAATGTAGGAAGGACAATAAAGGTTTGGCTAGGTACTTGGCGGTAATGATGGATACGAGATTAAACTACAAAGAGCATATTTGGGAGGAGCATATTTGGGCGAGTTATGGCTTTGGGTAGGCTGATGGAAAGTTCGGAGGTCCTAGAGCACGCAGGCAGAGACGGTTAATGTCTGCAGTGCAGTCTGCATGACTGTTCGCTATTGCTATGTGGGGCTAAGGTGAGGGCTGACGAGCTACGGAAAAAGAGCACGAGCAGCGTTAAGGATTGAACCTTGGTCGGGGGTTCCCGCCCATCCGGGTACTGGCAGAGGAAAGAAAATATATCTTGAAAGAAGCGAGAAAGTTGGGCCGATAGAAACTAGAAAGAAGGATGATATACGATGGCTAAAGGAGTGGTCATCCTAAATTGAAGGTGGAATCCCGTTTGAGAGAAAGGGAAACCACGAGACTGATCCATGGATTGTTAAACATAGGATGTTCCGCAGGCATGGGGAGGTTGGATTTTGTTTGACTTTGCACTGACTGGGCACGGCTGCTTCTTGGAGTATCCCAATAGGGTGGAAGTTGCAGAGGAGCCGGGATGCTTATAATGTACCGATACGATAGACAACGCTGAGCTTCCAATCTTCGACTGTGAGAGATAGGATAGAGAAAGGAGGTAGCTGCTTGATGATACTGCAGGCGGTATTACTAAGGACATTCAAGGAAACAAAAAGGCCAACATACTGGCTAAGGAGATCACCGCCCACTGATATTGAATCGTTTTGCGGCATCCATACGAAATTGCCTGTGGAGCTTAAATGGAAACACACATTTTATTTGAAAAATATTGCGGGGCAGAAGCACTCTAAAATGTTTTAGGAGGCTTTCAAAGACTTGCACAACCTATCTCCGTTACAAAACAAAAGTAAAGCTAAAGAGAATCACTGCCCTAGTTCCAGGGCATTGCCTTTTAAGGAAGCACCAGCGTAGCATGGGTCTCTCTGCGGATCCACTCTGTAGGAAATGTGGCTAGAAGGACGACAGACAGCCTTTACCTTCTTGGAAATTGTTAGCACTTCAATCGCAAATTTCTATCATCAGCCATGGCTTTCTTAATGATTCAGGCTGATGTGAGCTGCCTTATCGCGGTTGGGGGGGGGGGGAGCAATGGGCCATTGGTGGTCTAAGTACTGAACTTCCTTAAGGAGGTCCCGAGTTCCAGAGTAGATTAGATTATATTTCGAACATTTGAAAATAAAACTCAATTTTGAAAATAGGAAAACTCAATTTTCTGTTTGTAGAAAGTAAGAATGTTTGTTAACATTAATATTTTTTTTATTTGCCTGAGAAAATTAATTTTAAGTGTTTCTGGGAAAGCTGACACTTAAGGCTTCCCTCGAAATTGTAATTTCAGTTTATTGTACCGTTTCAGAAACTAAATAATCTGGTAGGGAATGTTTTTAGGGGTTGGTCAAAAGAGAAATACTGATGTTGAGTGAAGTTAAACTTACTGAACATTGTGTTAACTGTGAATAATAAAAACACTGCAAGGACTTTACACTGTAATATTTTAGAGTGGGAGAATAAGATAGCGTGAGAAGAGAGTGACAGACAGATTGGCAGAGTGACGGTGTGAGAACGAAGTATGTTAAACGTTGATGGTTGACGGTGGCTCAGTGTTTTTATAGTGAGACTCAGGCTCACTCTTTTTATACAGGCGGCTGGATTAACCCCTACTCTCTTTAATTTCTCCTGCCCAGATGCTCTCCTTAGTTTGCCCCCTCTAAGGGAGAAGGTAGTGAATTTGAGATGGAGAATGATTAGGTCCTGATTCGATCATTACAATACTAAGAATTAAATATTTCTTTAGCGTACTCATTACGAAAAAATGTGCCAATAATATCAACAAAATTGCAGCTGGAGAAAAGCTTGTTAGTGTTTCAATAGTTTTTTTTTATATAACAGTATTCTTCTTTTTATGCATTCATACAAACAAACAAAAATAATAATATAAAAAAATCTGGTGTGAAACACTCACACGACATTCTCGTCTGCAAAATGGCAAATTTTCTTCACCTTGCAATTCTTATTAGTGTTCAAAACCGTCGGTTTTTTTATGGAGAAATTCGCAAAAAACTGAAAAGTCTATTCAGTAAAATCGCATTTCCGGTTATCCGATTTTCTTCATACTCCGGATTTCGACAACAAACTTAATTTTAATGAATATAATTTGGTGATAGAAATGTGTGATAACTGAAATGTCACTTTAGAGAAAACCGTAACCCCACCTCTCCGCCAAAAATGCCTTTAAATGAATTTTCCCGGAAAATCTTTCCAAAAAAAGTTGTACTTTTTTGTATGTGAGGTTGACTATCAAGTTAAAAAAAATCGTTGGAGCCGTTTTCGAGAAAATCACAAAAAACTGAAAAAAGAAATCAGTAAAGTAGTACTTCCGTTCGATGTATTTTGACCGTAACCTTACTGTCTGATGCGGTGGTAGGACCTAAATGGAATACCAAGTTTGAGCTTCCTGCAACTTTTCGTTTTTGAGATATTCTTTTTACACACAAGTAGACCATTTTCTAAACACCACTTTTTTTGATTCAGAGGACCTCGTGTATTTCCGTGAAAAACTATATTTCTGGTGGCTCAATTCGAAAATCTGGCACGATCGCAATACTTCCTCAAACAGTAGTTAGAGAAAGTAATAAGAAAATTTGGTATTTCTTAAAAAGCGAATTGATAAATGAGACATATAACTACAAACTTACGATGTAAACGTGAATGTATATGCGTTGGTGTGTTTGTGTGTGTAATTATGTATGACTCGGTGTTTCTGTGTTTGATCCAGTAAATCCGGCCATCCAGAAGTGGAGTCATCATAGGAATGAGATTTTCGGTCGAGGCATGGGTAGAAATGCTTCTGCTCTTTGCAAATGTTCCAGACGAGATAGAGTAGTGCTTCCTCACAAAATATAATGAACCAAACCGATGAGAGTAGGGATGATGACCTTTTTTGCGAGCAACCGACCCGCGCACTAACCGTTGTTTCTTCTAGCACTCTAAAAAAACTATAGGATGGGATGAGTGTATGAAAATGAATAAATGTGCGCCCTACTAGGTGCGGGGGTTTGGTTAGCGTAACGGTGCCCAGTGGATATAATAAGGGATGGCCGGCTAGCCTGGGTGGATTTTTGGCTCTAGTCCTACACAGGTTTAGAGAAAGGGAATGGAGGGGTTTCATGCAATGTAGGTGGATTCATGCAAAAAGGATGCAATAGTAACAGAAAATCCCTGTCGCTCCATGTGAATAACATACTTTTTGCTAAAAGTAGATGGGTGATGTTTCTTTTGTTTTTTTTTAGCTCAGCTTTCTATTTCTGTGTGTGTGTGTGTGTGTGTGTGCGAGAGAGAGAGTTTTTGCGCGCTTACTATTACCTACCCACAAACCTTTTCTTCTTCTGCCGGGTAGATTTCTGCTTTGCTCCGGTAGATGTCAAGTTACCAGGAAGAGAAGACACTAACACAGGCACAGACACAGAAAGCGCTTCCCAAAACTCCATTCTCCATGTGGCTTCAGATTTCCCACATTGCCTACTATATCTTCCTCGTTGGTGAGCACATTCTCACACAAACTCACACAGATCCACTGTCTCTCACGCTGCTGGATAAACCCTTCTGTTTTTCAGCTCACTTCTATTTCCACTAAAACTTGTAAACCCTACAGTTTTACTATATGACCATTTACTACCTTCCTAGTAACAGCTCAGCCAGCGTCCAGATTCCGTGCTTTGCCTTGTAGGCCTGTTCCACCTTGCTTCCTGACTCTCTCACTCGCTCTATTCTCTCTTTAAGAGATTTGACTCTGATTGTTCAGAATTATAAGTAAAGCTGTGTAACTAACACTAGTTCTCCCCAGTAACGCACACACCAAACTAACTACCAACACAAAGAACGCTCTATGTCTACGTCAACCTTCTTCCCCGCACTCCCGGCAGACTTAATTAATAGTTTAATTAGTTGTGCTACACAATGATAGACGCACCGTACAGTCTTAGTTTAAACCAAAGTCTGTCTCATCTCTCATTCTACTCCTTCGACCCCTTCCTACCATTCCTTTCCAAATATACCAGAGGTTTTGTCAAATTCCTCGATGTTATGGATTTCACCGTTATTAGAACTATCTGCTGAACAAATATACCTCTCATAGCGTTAATTCTAATGAATTATATATATACAAAATCAGGAAGTTTTCGTCATATCAATTCTTTTATCCCCTCCATCTAAAAAATGCATATTAATAATGTTATATATCATACAATTAATTCAGACGAATTTAACGTCTTTATAAAGATGAAATTTAAATTTATTACTTACTTTTTTGTTAGTTACAATTCTGTAAACATATGGTATAAGACAGATGATATTTTCCATTGTTACCAACCAAACAA